>VDFB02275256.1:0-27273 GCA_007258455.2 Sequoia sempervirens | reverse complement strand
AATTGTTGGAAAAGATATTGTCATTGATGTCACAGCAAAGAACACTCAAAAATACTACCAGGGATGAGATTCAGAATTGTTGACAAAGCAATATAATCATAGATGTTAATGTTCAGTTTATATAATCAGATCAACTAATGTTCAGATTTTTAATTGAACTTCACATTTATTAATCAGATTGGTTAATAAGAATCGAACTACAATCAGATTCTGGGAAAGATAAGACAACAATGATGATTTAGTTTATAAAGCATTAAGATGTTGAAGATGTTAATGATAATGAAAAGCATTGATAATACACAAAAATAAGAGTCAAAGAACAAACAAAAGAGAACTGTATATTATATACAAGTCTTATATGTAGAATACATATGAAAAAAATAAAAAGACAAAACCACAAAAGACAAATTAGGGATAAGACGAAATTGTCTTTGTCTTACTTAAGGAAGATTTAAAAAGTAGCGATTCATATTTTGAGAAAAAAAAGAAAAGTCACAAAAGGACAAAAATCATCAAAGATAACCAACTGACGTGTTCTTTTGAGGAAAAAATGAAAAGTCACAAAAGGACAAAAATCAAAAAAGATAACCAACTGACGTGTTCTTTTGAAAGGTGTATCTAAAAAAGAAATAAACTAATTCGATTTAGTCTTATGAAAAGGAAGAACACATTCAAAGAGGTGTGTATCATCCAAAACAAAAGGCACGATTTACTTATGTAAATTTCAAATTGATGAAAGGAATATATGAGATGGAGAGAAGTTAAGAGTATGGTTAAGTTATTAACAAAAGGTTGTGATCTATTTGAGAAGTGGTGCGACTCCTTGCAAAGACATCTCTTTTGGTAAGAGATACAAACATTCGTTGAAGACATAGCTCTTGGAATAATATAAGTTATGAAAGATGGTGAGAGTAGAAAGTTGTGTGGATAAATGTTATATCTTTAGAAACACAATCAAGTGTGTGCAGTGTGTGTGAAATAAAGATCATATCAAAGAAAAATCACGTGCTGTATGTGAAAGGTTTTAATTGAACATTTTCTGTGTTGGAGTAGGAGGACAATGAAAATGAGTCATGGACTTTAATGAATATCATTTGTGATAGAAAAGTGTTGGAGTTTGTGAAGAAATAAAGAATATATCATATAAGGAGCAGACTGTAAAGAAAAAGGATAAAAGCTATCAATGAATAATTTCTGAGTACAGTGTGTTTGGGAGTTGAAGTGTAGTGTGTATGGAATAACTGTTATATCAAAAGAAACACAAAGTACTGTATGAGAGAAATGTATGATATCTAAAGAATGGAAAGTGTTGAGCATCGAGTGGAATAAATACTAGATCTTTAAAATACAATCAGAGGTGCGCTGAAAGTGTGTGTGTAGCAAAGACCATCAAGTATATTCAATAAGGAGAGGAGTTTGATGAAAAGGATATAAGGTACATTATAGCAGAGATATATTATAAGTTTAAGATCATACGTTTGGCAGATCTATGATTAAACTACAACAGATTTCTGAAGAAGTATACTATAGTTTGAAGAAGGAAAGTTATAGCAAAGAGTGAATCATTTGAAGATCAAATACAAAGGATTCAATAGAAATTTATAAATTGTTTTGAATCATATCTTTGGTAGTCTAGAGACAGTGTTAGATCAGTTGTGTGAAGAATACATGCAGATTTTATGAAACAGACTTAAGTGGAATAAAAGCAGATTTTGTATATAGCAATAAATATTGAAGACAAAACATATACATCAGATTTGTAAGAAGGTTGTTTGAGTAGAATTGTCCATCATCTGTTGATGAAGCAACATCAAAGGTGGAGTATTATTCTTGATAATTCTATCTTTGCTAAGTAGGTGCTTGGAAAGTGGGGTTGGAGCCTCCAATAGGTTGGTGCCTATGAACATTAGGGGTTGGTGCTCCCTGTAGGTTGGTGCCTACTAAATCAGCATTAGGGGTTGATGCTCCTTGTAGGTTGGTGCCTAATAAAACAGAATTAAGGGTTGGTGCTCTTTGTAGGTTGGTGCCTACTAAACTACATATTTGGTGATTCAAGTAGGTTGGTGCCTACATTCATTGTAAAAACTTACATAATTTATAAAGTACAATTGTTGGTGTCAACTTGTTCGTATTGTGATATTTTTGCATAGTTGAGTTGTGTTAGAGTGTGAAGTTGATAAAAGTTAAAAGTTTGTTGATATACTGATTCACCCCCCTCACTCCCTTCACCGCCCCGCCCTCTCAGTATATCTTTGTGCTCTTCAAGTAGAACAATAGATCACTCTTCTACTATGGAAAAATAGAAAATTCAGTTCCAAGGTTCCCTTTTTAGTCAGATTTTGACCATGTTGGATAGCTTAGTGGCCTTTGTGATTTGTTTACAAGGGGGATTTTCTTGTAAATCAAGTCTAGACATAGACAATCCTTTAATTTATTAAGATCTATGTAAAAAAAAAAAAAATGAATACTGCAAAGCACAAATATGGATTTATTTTAACTTATTTGTAAAAGAAAGATCAAAATATTTCAAGGTTGAGAAAATGAATCTAAAATTTAAACTTTTAGACAATGATAAAATTTATTTTGCTTCTCAGATTTGAATGGTTGGATGAGATCAATAAGATCAATATTTCATACAACCATTCACCATACTAATGCAATCATCTAAGAAAATCACAATAGAATATATTTCAAATTGCATGCAATCAAACCACCATATTTCGTGCGTAGATTTAATTTTACGAAATGTTAATAAAAATCACAGATCTTGCCATGCTATTAAATTTTAGAAAAACTAAATGCAAGATATCATTACCATGATCAAAACATTGAGAAGAACAACAAGCATAATCCTTTAATTGATATAAAAATTTACAAAATCAGAAACTCTATAGAAAATCCACACTGAATTTGCATGAGTTTGTTGTAATTTTTCAACGTCTAACCCCTAAAATTGAGCCAAAAGGAGCTATATATAACACCTTGGACACCCTAAAATCTAGAAATTTGAAAGTAGTTGAACTAAAACTATAAAATTAGTGACCATATCTAAAATCAGATGACTAGTAGTTGCAATCAAAGTGGACAATTTCAACACCACTTTTAATTGTTATCAAATTTTAAGTTGGTTTATTACATTTATTGAAATGATCTATTGAGCTTTCAATCTTATTCAACTTGGCCTTACACTTCATGAGTGTTTTTATTCTGAGCTTCCGGGTAACCATTCTTCCAGCAATTCCTACCTTTCTTTGGTAAAAAATTCTCAAATTGGCCACTCAATTGAAGGTGTGGTTCTCATTCACTACAAAAATAGGAGGTACTCATCTCGAATCAGAAGGTCTTCTTCATCAATTCAGATTCAATCTGCATTGCTAAGCTTGCCTCATCATTGATATTGTGATAAGCTCTTGACGCTTCCTTGATTACCTTGCTCCAAGAGCTTGTAGTCCTCTCCATTATGTTGCAGACTTGTATTTTTTGTAAAATTTGACAATTGGCATCACATTTTGTTTTATATCGACATCAAATCCATTAGATAATCCTTTAGAACCACATCAATTGGCCTAGAGGAAGTTGGAAGTGAAACTTCCGGAAAACTGGTTGGCATTGGAAACTCCAGAAAACTGCACAAGAATCACAAAAAGTACATAAGAGTACTCATTTTAAGTTGTAAAAATCTACAAAATGGGGTGCATTCAATGCAATAAAATAGTAAGTGAGCAACAAATTCTGTGAAGAGATAATGCATTTTGTCTGCCTTCAAAAGAATAACGACCTTTTACTTCTTTAAATCGTTCAAGTGAATCAAGTTCGGTTGGGATGGAGTTTCTTGCAAAACACTTTAAATTTTCTATTTATACCAATGTGCATATTTTTTTCAAAAGAAATGGTTACTTGCCTTCAAATTTGCGTTAGGTTCAGTTAGGAATGGTTTTCTCACAAATGTGAAACTTTCACTTGTTACTGCCATGCACGGAAGTACAAGTGAACCAAAAACTTACATTCGAAAGGGTCTAGTTCATATGGAAGTGGAAATTTTGAAAGATTTGGGTGATGGGAAAATTGAAGTGAACTCGAAAAATTTGGGTCTTTTGACTAATGGGTAAGTTTAGTAAGAGCCTGGACTTCCACAAGCCTTAAACTAGATTAAGAAGTGTGCTTCTATGGGGAAATTCAAGTGAACTAAACAAATTAATGCTTGAAAAAGGTTTAGTTTACTAGCAAGAAGAAATATTGTAGTTGTGAAAAAATCTAATTGAACTGACTATTTGAGAAAAAGAAAGTGAACTAAAAAATTAACATTTGAAATGTAGGTTCACTTGGAGACAAAAGTTAAATTTTCTCTATAAACAAATTTGGTGTAGGATATCGACTTACTATTGATCTTTTGGGTTTTTGCACTTGCTACTAACCTTGCAAGTTTTTCACTTGTTGTTGACCTTTTGGCGAAAAGCAAGTGAACTAGAAAATTACATAACAAAAGGTTTAGTTCACTAGCAAATGGAACTTTCAAAGTATTGTTTTGTGGGGAAACTCAAGTGATCCTGCAATGCGGAATTTGGTTATGTTACTTAATTTGAGCCAGTTGAAAGAGTAAAGCCTACAAACAAATAACTTGCTCATTTTAACAAATTTTGACAAACTTAAAAAAACTTGTGTTATTTTTTATGCTCTTTCCATCCATGATAGAATTTTGACCATTTGATAAACCAAATTTGGGACTCAGAGGACTTGGATGAACTTGTGAATAGTGCAGGGTAGGCAAGGCCGAAGAAAAAAAAGGGTCCTCATCTTTCCAAAAGAAAAAATGGGTGTGTTGTGTAAGGCACAACTAACTTGGTTGTCCAACTTCATTAGAGGATAAAAGTAAGTCATTAGAAGATATATTAACAACTCCCCAAGTCCAAAAAAGATAACCAACTTCTTATACATCATCATAGATGTTTTCTTATACCTCTTATAATGTCATATGTTTTCTTGTAACACCTCTTACAATATTATGAATAGTCATAAGTTCCCTTCATGTCATGCCAAATTTCCAACGATGTCTTATAATGCTTTTGCCTTCATTATGCCCCTTGCACACATACTCCAAGTCACCTAGAGAATAATAATTAAGCATAAATACCCCCAACGTCATGTGGATGTCTAAATTGGCCCTCGCATGATCCTTCGAAATATACATATAAATCAACTATTAAATAAATAAAATAAAATACAAGCCATAGTCCTAACAAGGCCTTGAGACCTCACCACTATAGTTGACCTATGAGTTATACCTTTGGGGTTCTATTAGGTGGTTTTAGGTATGGATTGACTTGTTGTTCCATGGGATAAGATTGATGGATGTCAGAAGAAGATAGAGTGTTGTGATGACCTTAGAGATTGTATTATGATTACATGTGTTCATACACCCATATTTCTTCATATGATATTTGCTATGTAGCTGAAACAAATAATGCAAAAGGGATGTTAGGTTTTTGCCATCATGGTTAGTGATAGGTCAAAGGAGGAGGGACTTGATACTTCCTTTGATGACCATCTCATCCTTCTAAAGCATGTTGATGTTTTTTCTAGCAATTTTTCGGAGATGTTGAGTCAATAAAAGAATTTGACATCGACCTAATTTTAAAAGGTGAGCCAATTTCACAAGTTGTTGATAAGATGAACTCTCATTAATTTAGTGATCTCAAGAGTCAACTAGAGAACTATTAGAGAAGGACCATAATTATCAAATGAACTACTATTGAGACTAGAATTAAAAAAGAGGGTAATTTTTCAAGGAAATTTTGAAGATAGTGTAGCAACAACACTAGACAAGAGACACATTTGCGTTAGGTTTTTCCAATTGTGGGGTGTGCTTGGTTGTTCTAAACATTTAGTTAATAAAAGTAGCTAGGGGTGTAATGCAATTATAATAACTCCATGATTATATTTATTCTCATCCTTATCAATGATACAAATATATTATTATAATAACTCCATGTTTATATTTCTTCTTATCCTTTTTTAATGTGATATTTATGTAATTTTTGCCTTGCTTTATATTATTACATGTATATTTCTTAAAATCTCTACCTTAATATTTAATGTGGCTAGGTATATTTTATTGAATTGATATTTGTTATAGATAGATAAATTTTACTGTGATATTTAATACATACTGATAAACAAATATAAAAATGCATTGAGTGTACTCACATTTTTTTTATTGATAGAAGCAAAATAATTACAAATTAGGAATTACAACAAGTAAAACATCAATACATAATGCTGCTACAACAGAAACACTTAAAGAAATAGTCCAAAATACAAGAAAGAATAGTTGTAAGCTAAGTTGGCCTTACATGAAGACCAAAAGTCAGCATACTCGAATCAGATGAGGTCATTGAATAAACCAAGAACAAGCAAGAAATGTTGATCATCAACAAGAATAAAACCCTTTGTCATAGTGTACTCACATTTATTTAATAGGTTTTGAAAATCTTACCACTTATTAAATGATATATGGAAAGTCAACAATGTAATTTTATACATTTATTTAATAGGCTTTGAAAATCTTACCAATTATTAAATGATATATGGAGAGTCAACAATGTAATTTTATTATGATGTATGTAATAGTGTTCATGTCATTCAAGTCATTAATAAGTTTGAAATTTGATTCAATTAATTAATTCCATTGCATTGCACATAATTTAGAAAAAAAAAAAAGAAAAAAATCTTAATTTTTGTAGTGATTGAACCAATAGAAAAAAAGAAGAAGGATATTTGAACAATTTTAAAAATAGACAATTAAATATTAGACTATATAGAATTGTTGGTCAAGTTTTTAATTACGCTGAAGACGTCTCCTATTTGAAGTTTGAGGAGCAACTTTTTTCCAGTGAATATTTTTGCATAGGGTATGCAAGAAGGTTAAACAAATAAGTGTTCATTATTTTTTTCCTTTTTTCAATTGTCTTACCTACCATTTTTTATGGCTTTCCCCGCGGCTATTGTTTTTCCACTCTTCCAAACTTTTCCTCACTTATTGACCTTTCACTTCTCCAATTTGGCAAGCTGCAACGTGAAAATAAAGTTTCCATGAGGGTTGTAGAGTATGTTTATTAAAATGAAAATTATAGTCAAGATCCTAATAATGAGCACATTTAGGTTTTAACATTAGGGCATCCTTTACTTACGTAGTTAAATATATATTAGCATAATAAAAATATATATAAATAATATAGTTATACTACTTATTATTATACTATATTCTTTAACAAAACTATTAACTACATATATAAAATTATTATAATTAATAATTAATAATAATTATATTTTTATATAATATAAAATATAATTAATATAATATAATTATATTTATTATTATATATAATAGTATATATAAGTTGTATTACTATTTTTTGGTATAGGTTGTATTATTATTATTATTATATATTATATATTCTCTAATAAAAATTATTAAATATAAATATGAAATTATTATAATTAATAATTAATATATTTTTATATAGATCAAATTAATAATAATTATATTTTTATATACTATAAAATATAATTATATTTATTATTATATATAATAGTATATATAAGTTGTATTATTATTTTTTGGTATAGGTTGTATTATTATTATTATTATTATATATTATATTCTCTAATAAAATTATTAAATATAAATATGAAATTATAATAATTAATAATTAATAAATTTTTATACAGATCAAATTAAATTAATATATAAAAAATTGATATTTTAATTGATCTTTTAGGAAAAAGAGAGGTAGAGGGGGAGACAATTTTATATAGAGAGAGGTATATATGTAAAAAATATATTACATATACTAATAACTATAATATTAATATTATACATTATAAAATAACATCTCTTTAATAATTATAGTTATTTTATTATATATTAATTAAATATAAAGTCTAAATATAATAATACTGGTACAAGATGATGGTTATTTATTGCATATGTTATTATATTATTTATTATATTTATATGTAAATTATATAATACATAAATAATTTAGAATAATATACGATATATATTTTATTTACATGGTTCATTGTTACCCTACTCATAGCTTTCAAGCCTCTTGATCTTGCATCTATTGAGTTAGTGAAGGCATCTAATCCAAAGGCATAAACAATTGAAGATAAATTTATAGAAAAGTTTGTAGCTAAACACAATAAATTACTTAGATATGAGATTAGTGTGGTGAATATAATAGTTAATACATAAAATTGCAAAAAAACATATAATAATATTATTATATAATAAAAATATAAAATAAAATAAATTATATAATAGTAGTAATAATAATAATAATAACAAAATTATTTTCTAAATGATCTATCAATTGACCTTATGTACTACACAAATGTATGCAAAAAATTAAATCAATTCCTTTTCCTAATTGACCTTCCACAACTCTTCAGCCATATCCATTACACACCAAACTGCCATTTGGTGCTGTTGCTAGTTATAGATGTTTATTGATTGGACTATACTACTTGCATCTACTTGACAGAACTAATAATGATCCATTCTTTAATGAAGCCCCCATACCAACTAATTTAAATGGCCAAATAGAAATACAATATCTAAGGTAATGTAAACAAATGATGTAATATTGATATTCTAAAGGAATGGCACCTTGCTAGGTACTTTACTATCAAGAATAAAGAAGAAGAATAAAACGTGCCAAAGAACGGAAGAAAAACCACCTCTGTGTCAAAGTTCAAAAGACTAAGCTGAAAGCTCCATCCAGCTACCAAGGGTTTTTAAATGGATACCAACACAGGAAAGACAAAATATGGATGGTAAAGCTGGGCCTACCATGGTAGGTGAGGAGTGGGTAATCGGTGGGCGAAAGAGACGGCCACTTTCCCCATTTCTATGGCGACCATTGTCTTAAATGGGCAGTTTTGCTCAATACTTCAGTAGAATTTTTGTCCTGCACGAAAGTAAACTACTGTCTGTACAACGCAGGGCGCTTAAAGGGCAGCAAGAATGAGGTAACTATACCCCCACAGCTATTAACTCTGTGCAAATTTAAATCGAAATCTGTTTGGATTCTTACATACCCATTAGCTTGTTCTGTTTCAGTCTTTCTGAGTCACTTATTTTGATCTGAATTGCAGGCTAGAGGGAAAGGTAGCCGTGATCACAGGCGGCGCCAGCGGGATCGGAGAGGCGGCTGTGAAGCTCTTTATAGAAAACGGCGCCAAAGTGGTAATAGCCGATGTTCAGAACGAAGCGGGCGAGCGGTTGGCAGCGTCACTGGCACCCAATGCCGCCTTTGTCCACTGCGACGTATCCAAAGAGCCCGACGTCTCCTCCGTGGTGGACTACGCCATGGAGAAGTACGGGCGACTGGACATAATGTTCAGCAATGCGGGTGTCACGGGTAATCTCTTCCCTTCCCCTGCGGACACAACGCTGGAGGACCTGGAACGCGTGATGGCCGTTAATGTGCGTGGTTCCTACCTCTGTACAAAGCACGCCGCCCGGGTGATGATCCCCAACCGCCGCGGGTGCATTGTCTACACGTCCAGTCTCTCCTCAGTCGTGGCCATGCCCAACGGGCCATCGTACACTGCTTCTAAGCATGCGGTCGTGGGGATCATGAAATCCGCGGCCGCGGCCTTGGCACCCTATGGAATTCGGGCCAACTGTGTTTCACCCACGGGTCTGCCCACCCCCATGGTGGTCGACGCCCTCCGGGGAAACATCCCCGGGTTTGACAAGAAGGCCGCCGAGGATATGTATGAGGCTGTTTTTGAGTTCAAAGGGACCAAGTTTGAGCCCGAGGACGTTGGCAGGCCTGCTCTGTTTCTCTGTAGTGAAGATGCTCGGTATATTAGTGGCCATAACTTGGTGATTGATGGAGCTTTTTCAGCTTCCAAGGGATTCTCTACTGCTAATTCTATGGATTTTCTTCCTCTCAAAAACTTCTTTGAAAATCTTGCTCACCGGGCTAATGGGGAGGTGACTGGTGGTACAGTTCAAGCTGACTAAGTGTACAGTTTCATGGAGGGGGGCTTCCTAAAAGATTTCAGCAGTGCTGCTAAGATTTTTTAGGAATATTTTAAAGATGGTGGTGCCATGAATTCAATTTTGCAATTCAGGTTAAAAGTTTGAACTCCAAAAATCAGGGATGAAGTGGAGTAATTTGATAAAATTTAATAAACAAATAAAAATCCTCTCATTTTTTAGTTTTTTTTAGGAATTTAAAATTCAAGTAATAGACAAGTGGCAGAAAAAATTCCTAAAAAATTCTTAAGCTGTAGGGGCAATTTCTAGCCCCACCTCAATTTCACCCGCTGAAATTTGCAGTCCTAAAAGGTAGGGGCTGCTATTTTTCAGGAGGATATTCCAATTAATCCTATAGCATAATTTTGTTTGCTTCATGAGACCGCTTGATCCATGAAAATAGAAGCCCAAGCCCCCGGATGGGACCATACAGTAAGTATGTGGAATTTTTGGGGTTTTTTTTAAAGTCTCCTTCGAGCTTTTTGGAAACGATGGGTAAGGTATATAGAGGTAATGGTCAGACTTTTTCGGCTCCAGTTATAGTTTTAATGTCAATGAGGATCATGACTAGAAATCACCCTGAATTGAATTTGATGAGACCATATGCCCTTTGAGTATCATTTTGACTATGGGTTGCTTACCAAAAGCTGGTGATGAGTCCTATTCCCTTGGGTTGGGTTTGGAAAATTTATGATGGTTTAATTGTTTAATTATCTTTTTAATTTTTTTTGTTTTATTTAGAAACTTCTTGGCTTCAATCTCTCAAAAATAAGTATGAACAAGAAAATATAGATATTAAAAATAAGTACAATAACAAATAATTTAAAGAAATTGATGATAGTGTTTTTGAAAATTTTCAAAATCAAGGTTTTAGAATAGTTTAGTTTGTGAAAGAAATTAGTCTATTATTGAATTGAATGATACAACCTAGAATGATGTTCCTTCCATTTAAAAAAAAAAGATGGCAAATCCCCTATAATCGTTAATAAAATCAAAGACCCACAATAGGTTTCAAGCCACATTTTAAGTTGTGTGATTTCTCAATGCCCCATCTATTTAAGGATGTATGTGTGAAGGGGATTAGAGATACCACTATTGTCTCTCTTCATGATTTGCCGTTTAATTATGGAACCTTTAGTAACTTAAATTTTTTATAGATGCTAATGGTGCTAACACTAGGGAAAATCATGATAAGAATATAATTGCCCAAAAGATTAAACCTTTCCAATGTGCCAATAAGCTTGTATTTTGGAATTTAAAGATATTAAAAAGGAAATGATTAAAAACCAAGAAATTTATGTTTTGAATGCGGTTGATTGGTAGATAGAAAATCACCTTGAATTGAATTTGATGAGACCTTGCACCCTTTGAGTATTATTTTGACTATGGTTTGCTTGAAAAAAGTTGGTAATGAGTCTTATTCCCTTGGGTTGGGTTTGAAAATGTATGATGGTGTAACAACCTCGATGTTCTACTCAGTAAAATTTCAAAATTTTCACTTTAAGTGAAGAAATCATGATGTCATAAAATAGCAATATATATTTTTTCATTTCCATAATGTAAATTACATGCACATTTGAAATAAACACTATTCCAAACTTCCATTTCATTTCATTGTAATTTCACAAAATCTATCGATAATATTGATTTCATATTGAATAAACTCAAGTTTATCATTCATGATTACAACCTTCCATTTAAATGGGTACAAGATACATACATAGCTCTTTTGAACTTGATTTGGCAATAGATATACAAATTGGTCTTATTGTCACGACATTGGTGCATACATTCCAAATGTCTCCATTCACCGTGTAAAACCCCATCTCGCAATCTAGAGGACGATGCAATACTGTGGAAGCACAACTAATTTTTTTCCTTAAAGTTAAAACAAGATGAGTACAGTATCCTACTCTAACCACATACATCATCTAGGCTACACAACGCGTCTACATGCGAACATCATTACTTATAAAATTTAACCAACCATAGCATATGAATATTAAACTTAAGATACAACTTACAATAAAGCATTAAACCATTTCAAAATAAATCTAACACATAGAAATGTATTAAACATATTTTCACAGATACAACACCATTAAATCCAATAATGAATAGATCATAATATTTTTACAATTACATCACAAAGGTTCACCTCGATACAAATGAGGTATTACAATTATACATATAAATCTACAGTTACAATGAAGAAGGAGAAGAACAACTCCATAGAACCACACGAGCTCCTCGAACAAGAAGATCCCGCCATCACAAATAGGAAGAAAAATTCAATAGTGTAAGATGCACGCCACCCAACCATCTGGTACCTGTAGGCCCATACCCCGTGCTAGGAGATAGTAACAGGAAACCAAGACAACCTATTACCTCTAGACACAAGCAATATACAAAAATACTCACATAATAGATAAACAAGAACTAGGGTCACATTGCTTCTATAATCACAAAATCAATTACCATCACAATACAATAAACTAACTGTTGACATAGGAGGAATGTCATCACAAAAGTTGCATTGGTTATCCAAAGGAGATCTTCCTAGGTCTCGGCCCCCTGTGCCCTAGTAACCCCTCTTATGATTCGCCCCACATGCACAATCTGCACGCGAAAAATCGACATCTTTTTGAGAATACAAGATAATGACTCAGCTATTTAAGCTTTCCCCCCGACTCATCTCACCCCATACAAGCCCTGAGCTAATGAGTAAGGCTAAATATCTTGTTATATGTGTTAAACTAATATATTATTTACCCCACTTGATTATATCGACTTCACACAGTTGGGACCACTTTGTGTCCCAACACCTCGCTAAAAAGCCACTCCCCATCACAACACATAACCAAACTATATGTCAGACAGCACTAAGAACTAATAATAATACAACTAATACCCCTCAAAAGGTAACACATTTTGACTAATGTCCAATAGAAACCCAATACATGCACCACCTAAGAAACTCAAAGGGTGAACTAAAATTACCACAACCCTTTCACACCACATAACTCTGAAGACTTAGATTCACATAATGACAAATAATTTTATACAATTACATAAATGTGTGTTTTTCAAATACAATTCAAGAAATAACAAGTACTATCCTTCAGATTTTCTGCAGTAAACTATTACAATCAATTCTTGTATATTAAAATACATCATCCAAAACACTATTTCAATTTTTTTTTTTTTTTAAAAGGTGCAATGCACCCATAATATTAGGGTAAACGCTTTTTTTTTACCTGAGCTGGGCGAATCGATACAACAAACCAAGAAACAATCCTCAAACCCTCGCGAAAATAAAGGCTCCACTGGCAATGCCCATGAAAGCACTTTGGCTCAAACATGTTTGAAACCTGTGTGGTCAGCCACCACAACCAAAGCTATACTGACCATCAACCACTTCCATTTCCAAGAAAAAAAAAAACACTATTTCAATTTAATAAACTAACAACGAAACAATTAAATAATTCCACTTCTAAATCCCAACTGCTCTTAATACTTAACTCAATTTCTTTAATTAAATATTCAATATTTCTAATAAAAATTAATTTATTATAAAACACCTACTTGTGCATTGCATGTATTGATTAACAACATAATATTCATTTAAATAAATATCCTTTATATATATATATTTAATTACATAATCTAATTATTCTTTTCTAATGTTTATTTTAAAATATTTAATTGTACATGTGCATGCACCTATTTAAAAATACATTTAAATATATCATACTAAATATTCTCGTACCATAATTTTTCTAATAAATATTTTAAATAAAATATATTAATTTCATAATTTTCAAACAAGACGGATCATAAAATCAAGATAGTTGCTTAATTTTTAATAACTTTTTTTTTTATTTGGGTTTTGAAATTTTACTTTTAAGGTATGTTAATCAAGTCGTTTAAAACATATAAAAAATTCAGCCCTACCCAGTTCGTAAATTTTGAGTTATGATTAATTTAGTGACGTACTCTCTCTGTTGTTTTGATTTTCAAATTACCAGAGGTTTCCAATTATTTTAGTTTTCCTAAATTTATCAGAAGATTTCATTTTCAATCCTACAGAGGTTTTCTAATTCCTCAAATACTTTTATTTGTGTTAAAAATCATTCCCTACAAGGATCTAAATCTTTAACGGTAATTTACTATTTTCTACAGAAGAATTCATTCCCTACAAGGATCTAAATCTTTAACAGTAATTGACCATTTTCTACAGAAGAATAAATTATGTTTTCACAGGAAGAGGTTTCTAAATTTTGATTTAAATTCAACTAAGGTTCAATAATTCCACTATAATTTCCTTCAGGAGCAAATCTATTTCCAATAAAACAAATTATACAGGATTTTAATTATTTGCGTTTCATTTTTAGGCAATTCAAAAAAACAAAACTTCTATAGCATTGAAAATTCTTTTCTTAAAATATCACCATTACAAAGAATAAAATAACCTTTTCAATACAAAATTCAATAAAAATAGCAAACCACCCCTACAAAATTCACAAAACAATAAAAAAGAACCTATTCCAAAAGAAACTATTGTTTGTTCCTAGAAGAACTGCTTGTCTCTGAGCAATTGTTGTCGAAGTCTTTTGTAACTTCAAATTCGCTGCAGCCATAAAATAACTTTAATATGTACCGCAAAAATAATAAAGGAACCTATTCCAGAAGAAACTATTGCCTGTTCTAAAAGAACTATTGCTTCGAGAATTGTTGTCGAGTCTTTCTGTAACTTCAAATTGCCAATGTAGCCAAAACTTCCTCCAGTAAATTTGTCTCTTCCCAGAAAATACACAATGGCAACCACACTGTCCTACAATTTCGGCCAAATTTTCAACAACCCCAATAAAATCTCCTCAGAAACAACTTCCTCACCAACAACCCACACTAAAACTCTCGTGAAACAACTTTCTTTACTTTTCCCCAAAAATCTCCTCCGTGAATGAATTTTCAACAATTAGATAACAAATTACTAACTCCCAGTTATCTTAAACAAAATATATTTCCCTCAAAAATTTAGATATTTTTCATTCACATGCATTTAAGCATAATAATGCAATTCTACTAATTAAAACCAATTTAAATATTCTTTATTACTACTACTATTTATTTTAATAATAAAATTTACTCAACAACATAACCAAATTAAATTTATTTATTTATTCTAAAGCCTTTACAACAATAATTCAATTAATTAAATATATAAATCAATACACATTTAATCTACCAAATTAAATTTACACAATAATAAAATACCCAAAACAACAATGATAAGGCTAAGACCGAAACTCAAACTGACACACTGTACTAGGGTAAAGGTATGACTAGGTAACCCATTACTATCTCCCAATATTACTGTTGAATAGTAGACATGCTCTAATTCCACATGAAACCGTGTGTGAAACCAATGTCCCCGTGCCACACACATAATAGTGGTTTACAATTCCTAAGAGGAACGAATTTTAGCTGAAATCACATATTTTTAGAAAATATAATGATTTAAGCCTTAAAAAGTTCCATTTTAAAGATTCCAATTGAAGAGGGTTTGATCAAATCACCTTAGATCAAACCCCCTTGGATAGAACCTCACTAGTTTTAAACAATACCTATAAATGCGTCTCCTTTACACCTATCAAAATGCTGATAAAAAATCACTTTTGATTTAGATTTTGGGGGATCAAATGAATTCATTTAAAATTTATTTCAAATGATTATGGTATTCCTCAGAACAAGCTATCCAATGAATATAATTTTAATATGTTTTGGTTTTTTTATGTATTTGTTTTTTAAGTTTTATTAAACATAGGTTTTTCATCGAAAAATGAATTTCTTTGTTCTTCACATGTGGAAAAATAGAAGATTATCAAAAAAAAAAATTGAAAAATATTAGTGCACCAGATATTGAAGTTCTTGATCCAACAAAAAAATTAAATTAAATTTTGATATATACAGTAAAAGTTATGTGTTATACGGTCTCGTTATGTCTGAATTGTAATTGATTTGACTTTGAAACTTGATTAAAGAAAAAATATTCAATAAAAAACTATCTAACCAAGTAGAAGCTATAGATATCAGAGTTGGAAATCTAAATTCAAAAGAATTGGAATTTATTCATGGAAAAAAGTTACGCTGCTATAAATTTGTAAAGGCCAATTTTTAAATGTTGTTTATTGAAAAAAATAGTTTTCGAAGGAGATGGAAAAAGAAGTGCACTATGATTCCAAAATTTTGAAAACATTTTTAGAATCTACAGACAAAATTTTGATGAGATCTCCCTAGTTTGCACCATCTTCAGCCCTCACAGTTTAGTCAGCCATAGGTGCCCCATCGTGAAGATTTAGTTGCACATACTTCCTTGTCCGCTTTAATAAAATCAAACCACTATTATGGGATCACCCTCCCTCGCACTGCTTAATCTTGCAAACAAACAAATGTCACACATGTATACAGATAATAATTCATACACACTGTGAATAGAGAATCACAAAAATCACAAGGCACTCGCAAGCGAGTGATACAATACCGTTCTCTTCACCAATATAATGTCACATCAACTGACGAGATAATATATCAATTAAACTACCATAAACAAATATAACAATGTCATCACAACTAAGCATCTATGCAAACATAAAGTATATTAACATAATCATCATGCATATAATGTGCCATCACATCAATATAGTCTATCATCCCTCCACTGTCATTGATAGAATAACTACAACATAAAACATAGTCTAACAAAGCATCTGAGCTATCAAGAAAATATAACAAATCAGAGAGGTGTCACACACCGTACATATACTCTAGTTGTCCCTAATACTAGTGAAAACATCTTCAAACCTTAGCCACCAACTGATGAGGAGAAGCATCACTCAAATAATTTTCCGCCAACCACAGACTCAAATGCACCCCCCCACATATCTACCACATATGGTAAGATGGCCCTACCCCTTGATGAGAAGATTGGTATGTAACCTCATAACAATAGCCTTCTTGAACTTAGTGTTGTGTTCCACATAACTAGAACTTGTTTCCACTACAATTCTAAACTAGCATGCATAAAAGGAACACAATGAATTGACAATGCAACTAGTGGAAAATTACACTACTTTGAAAAAAGTATTCTCACCTAATACTTTGAGTGAAAGTCATCCTATTCACATACACTACCATAGCTCGTTTTGGATTATGACCATTCATATACTATGCATAGGTAATTTTCTTCCATAGGTAATCTTTAACCTTAGAAAAAACCTATTCCCTTTTCAAACCACAAAGATACTTCTCTCAAGTATTCACATATACAAGTTATTCCCTTCACTAGCCAATCTAATCCGAGGAATAACCTATTCCCTTCACTGGACAATCTAATCCTAGGAATAACTTTATATTCTAAAGTAACTACAGAAGCTTCATCTTATCATAAAATAAATACTCATAAATAATTGACTTCATTCAGGGATATAACATGACAATAAGTGATTCTCATTAAGATTATAATCGCATTAATAATTGACCTCAATCGAAAAGCAATCATATCAATAAATGATTCTATTTGAGAGCGTAATCTCCTTAGTAAAAATGGTTATTCAAATAGTAGAATCATGTCAACAATATGACTTCACATCAAGAGTATAAAACAACCAATCAGGTAACAACTTAAACTTAATAGGTAACCCCGCCTATGGCTCCAAACAAATAGTAATTTGCAAACTCAAGTGATCAACTTAATCAGGTATGTGAGTCTCAACCTTAGTATATTCTAATGTCAGGATTAATCATCAATCAGTCTGATTGTGTAGGTTAGTCTAAACCTATATGTTCCAAACAAAGATCAAATAAACAACCCAACCAAGTAGATTATGCTCAACCTATTGGTTCCAATGGGTAATCAAGTAAATATTCCAACCTAGTAGGTAATTCTTAATCTAGGGTTTCAATCATTAATCGGATATACTTCTTGACCCAAATAGGTTACTCTCAATGTAGGGTTTTATTCAATAGTAAGTAATGATCAAGTGATCATTCAAGCATAGATTAGAAATATGAGGTCTCATCCTATCATATCTTTCGTTCAGACTATCACTATTGATGTATTGATAAACCTTATCATTCCTAAGGTTTCTTAACATTATAAGCTAATAGTGTCAAGTCACTTCATGACATTGATACATTTCACATTATACATGTATATACCATATATGTATAGAAACATCATTTGAATTCCCATATAGGATATAAAGGAGTATTAAAAAACTTCCTTAAGCTAGTCACACTTTCATCAATCCTAGTATATACTACTATTGATAATACCCATTCCTTAATAAGGAGTATGTACAAACACTCATAAGGAAATCATATCAACTAGATTCTTTTCCTTTTTGATAAGCAAATAGATCATCTCTCTATTCAAGAAATCTAATGCAATTCTCAAACAACACAATCAAGACATACAATCTTTCTCAAAACAAATAAACATAAAGAGAGTAGAATCTCATGCCTTTTTTACACTATAATCCAGTTAACCCATTGGTTCATTTAGCCAAGCCCACTCTAAATCAACCTTGCAACTATTTCCTTCTCATTTCCTCTCACAAATTACTCTTAGCAAAATAAGAACTTCACAAATAAAAAGCAGTAGAATAGGGAGATTGTGTGATAATGCATATGTAATGTGTATCAACGTGTGTTCCAACATGAGTGAGAAAGCCTCTATTTATACACAAAACCAACTTCTATAGACTAGAAACAAGGCCAATAAAATGACACTTCTTAGCTCAACTCAATCGACTCGACAAGATAACCAAAAGGTGGAAAAAACCTATCTCAATACTCATCAAAATAGAAAAGTATGTTGAACCTTCTCTTTCCAATAGTATGCTGACCGATTCATATTTGCACATGTTCTATATTGGAAGTTAACTTGCAGGTTTAATAGACTTCTATTGAATCATTGATTTCATAATATGGCACCAAAAATTCACAATATTCCCTATCATTTACATTGTTGTTTACACAATAGAATATTTCAATTGACTACGTTTTACTAAGTTGACTTGGTCTTTGATAATGCATTTAACACTTAACAAATGAATCGGCTTGCCTTTAAAGCATTGCTTTATCTTCATAGACAACACGATGAAATTAACTCACCACCTTTACATAGTGCACAACATATTAACTCATTATGCTTTGCATATTAGCTATATGCTTTGCTAAGTCAACACATTATATGCAATATATGCGGCTTAAGAAATGTGATATATTCACTTAACATTTAAACAACATGTGGTTATATTAGCAATGTTTCCCAAAGCTTTCAAAACTCTCATGCGTGGGTTTACAATAACATTGCATAATAATACAAAGTGCTATATCTTCTTTAAATCGGCCTTTAACATAAATATTCATTAATCAACCAATATATATATACTTTGACGAATAAGTTTGTTTAAATAATACATTCGATATTCAAATGAATATGATCATGTTATCATTTTTATAAACAATACGCTTTCGTACATACAAGCACATATAAACATATATATACACATATATATAGACATATACACACACACACTGTAGTACCCCTCCATTTATGCTTATGTTTTCTGCTGATATGTTTTCACACTGTTAGACTAGGGTACTTTGTTTGGATATTTTGATCGTTGGTTTTGAACGACAGTGGATTTATTCTGTGACATGATGATACATGTATGGTGATTACTATTTTCTAATATGCTTTGATATAATGTAAATGTTTTCCTTTAGATGATTATTGCCATGTATATGTTTATGATGGATTAACTGTTATTTAATTCATCAGTCTAATGTGACGTGTATTGGTGTGGAGAACGGAATTGCATCACTCGCTAGCGAGTGCCCTGTGATGTCCGTGATTTTCTCCGCACGGTGTGCCTGTAAAATGGTTTATATGTATATGCATGTTATTGCTTAGTTGCAGGATTGCAGGTACATGACACCGACTCCACCTGGTTACTAAGGTCTGAGCGTGTCAAGACTCAACGGATATGTTGATTGGGAGGTAGTAGTTTGGTTCATCCTAATCTAATCTTTAACCCGGTCACAGTACATTGTCAGTTTTAGTTTGAGTCTTGGTTGTCTTGTCTTTTCTTGATTGGACTAAATTGTTTTAATAGGAAAATCTTGTCAATTTTAATAACAGTTTATTATGTTTTAATTTATTGTTATTTAAATTAATTTTTAAATGTTGAAGAAATTAGTTTTGCTTGTTATTTAATGAGTTAATTAGTTTGTTTGGTTAAATGGTTTGATCATAAAGATTAAATTTATTTAATTTAATTAATTAATTAATTAAATTAAATTATTCTTTGTGCGTGAATAGATTTATTTAAATTGTAAATAAATTTTGTATTTAGAAATGGGAAAATTAAATAAAATATAGGCATGCAATTTAAATATTAAAATTTAAAATTTAAAATTAATTAATCATGCAAATCTTGAAAGGCAAGATTGCTGAGAAGCGGTTGAGAAGATATTTTATACTTCTCGACAAGTGTGCCAGTGCATTTATGATTTTTGGGTGGAGGAATTTGTTACGGATATTATTTTGGATTTGTAAAAAAAACACAGGGGTTATCAGTTTTCTTCATGAGAAATTAAAAAAAAAAATTTGCTATGTAAAAATCATTTTCTTAGAAGTTGTTACTTCCTCTGTTCAGTTGTATTTTTGTAGAAGACCCCTTTGGTGGGAAGATCTTTGTGGTTAGTTTTTTTTTGGGATTGGTGATTTGGAGAAGTTTGAGGATTGCACTCTACAGGCAAAGGTTTCACTCTTCAACAGCTAAGATCTTCAAATCACAGAAGAACATGTATTTTTCTTGTTTTTGATTTGTTTCTTTTTTTTAAAATGAGGGTTTGAGAAAATATCAGTTTTTGTGTTTCCTGTATTCTTCTCAGGATTTTTGTAAAATTTGGTTAATTAGTAGAAAATTCTCAAACGAAACAGGAAAGAATTTTGAGGAATTTTTAAATATAGTTTCCTGTTAAAAAAATTTTATGGGTATTTGTAGAAATGAATTTGGTATTTTTATTTGTGGATCTGCTGTGTTTCTTTTTAGTTGATAATTCTTTGAGGAATATTTGTTTAAATGAACAAATTACTTAGTTTGTTCTGTAAAAAAAAATTATACCCTCTGGAAAGTATTTGCATACTCAGTATTTTATTTACTGTTAAAAATAAAAATCTGTGTATATATATAATTATATATATTTTATATGAAAGAAATTTATGATATTTTATATTAAAATTTTGAAATCCGTACGCGGATTTTCATTTTTAAAAGACACGAAAATTTTTAAGTTTGGAATTGTTTTATCGCATGAAATCAAAATTTGTAAATTTCTTTTAAAAAAAATATAAGTAACAGTAATATTGGGGAGGACCGAAACCCTCCCCATACTCCTTACTGGTGGGCGCAACCACCAAGGCTGCGCACAGCAGCCCACGACTGCTGGGCGTAGCCCTGGTTAGGGCTGCGTCCTCCCCAATAATGGAGGCTACGGCTGGGCCGCGATTTGCTTTAAGTTTTTAATACCTTTTTTTTTAAATATTTATATTGTGATTTGATTTAAATGTATAATATGAATAAAAATTCAGAATTTATATATAATGTTTTATTTATAATATATTTTATAATTGTATTTATATATATATATATAGATATGATTATATATATATTTGGGATATGAATATATTAAATTATATTAATTTATTTCTAAAGGAATTTAGAAACATAAATATATTGTTTTTATAAGTGAGATATTTAAAAGTAATTTATTAAATGTTTAGATATAGACATTTAATAAATAAATCATTTTAACAAAGTTGTTGGTGTTTAGATTAACCTGTTGTTTTTAAAAGTTTATATGGATTTTATTTTAGTAATTAATTATAAAACTGGGCATATTGTAGATTTGTTATTCGAAATGAATAGAAGTTAAATTATACCTTTGGAGATTAATTATATTCTTCAAATTATTGTTTGAATTGGATTTAATATATCCTAATGTAGACTCTTGAAAAATTTCAATTTGCTTTAAATCTTATTTCTTTGTTGGGCAAATTGGGAAAGTCTTAAATGAACAAGTCTTCCAAACCAAATGAATAACGTGGGGATTGTGATTGTCAAATTCATGTGTTGGCTAAGATTGTGTATATGGTGTCAGCATGGTGTTTAGGAACCTGATTTTTGTGAACATAGACAATTAATATTCGTTATGAATAGTGTTGAAATAGTATGTTGTATATTTGTACACTTTGTAAAACTTAGTCAAGAAAACTTAGATTCCTTTGTTATGTTTAGGGGAGTGGCTTTTTGTGAAGGCCGACACACAAAGTGGTGTCAGGGTAGCTTGCAAATAGTTAGTAAGTCAGTGATAACTAAATAACACAGTAGTTAGATTAAAACTCTTAATAAGATGATTATGCCTCGCTTATGACTCATGAGCTAGTTCAGTCTTGAGTATAAGATAAGAAGGCTTGGAATGGAAATTCAGTGTCTTGTTTATTCAAAAGACATTCGATTCCACAATGATTAGCAATGGGGCCGGGTTTCGTAAAAGGTTACCAAGGTAACCCAAGTTGGGGGCTGGAACCTAGGAAGAAACACCAGGGTAACCTTTGCAACATTGTGATGACACTCCACCTAAAATAACAGTTAACCTTGTGTATGTAGTACATTCAATTATCTTAAATTTGGAAGCAATGTAACCATCAGTTAGTTATGTACTTGTGTCTAGAGTTAGAAGATTAAGTCTAAGTAACCATATTACTATCTCCTAGCACGAGGGGTGGACCTACGAGTACCACATGGTTGGGTGGAATGTGCACCTTACTCCATTGGGTCCCCAGTTTTGATCATAGCATCGAGAGCTTCATGGATGGAGAGCTTGTACTTGGATACAAATGTATTTTATTTATTGCATTTTTGTAAAACATCCCTCAATTGTATATGAGGTGAACATTGTAAAATGTAATTATTATTGAACTACCTCATCAGGTGAATGAGAATTGTATATTTTATCAAATGCAATGTAAGGAAACGTGATTGTACTTTATATTATCTTGAATGGAATTCAATGTTATGTGATGTTTATTTTAATGTTTATGTTATTTAATTAATATGTGCAATGCGAAACACTAAAGTTGTCTATGGAAACTCAAGTAGTGTAACGTCGCGTAACTTAATGAATGTATGCAACTAATTAACTTAATATTATTACTTTAAAAAATAAATATTTCACTATTATACATAATTGCAACATTCCTTAGGTTATTAAGATGGGGCATTACAGATTAGTATCAGAGCTAAGGTTACAAACACTGGACGCTCTGGGTAATCACGAGCCCATTAGGTTGACCTAGTATGTAGTGTCGCAAAAGGTTAGCCTTGGTTGATTAGTATCTAAGACTCGTTATTGTTATGTGTAGGAACATGCCTAGGTGAGGTGGAAGAGGTCATGGTAGAGGTTGAGGTGGAGGCCGAGGGCCAATCCCTCGGGTTACTCCTCCTCTGAGCCCTCATCACAGTGATCAGGTAGAGTAGTTGGATTAGAGGAATGAGGGACAAAATCCCACACAGTCAGGAGTAGAGGGTTCATAGATACGTCCTTTATTAGAGGAAGTCCTAGCTTGACTTGGACCTAGACAGGAAATTGAGCAGGAGGTTGTTAGAGAGAGATAGATCTCTTAGGAGAGTAGATGATACAGTGCATCAGGATGTTATTACTGTAGAACACATGAGGGATTTACTGAGGGCACGCCCTTCTACCTTCGATGGTGCAGGAAGTGGTTTAGAGGCTGAGACCTGGCTACTGGATTTGGGTAGATGCTTCGCCATGCACCCATATGGTAGCAATACTCGTGTGAGATGCGCTATCATGCATTTGAGAGGATTCGCCTCTACTTGGTGGCACCTAGAGGAGCAGAAGCTCCACTTAGATATTGGGTCAGTGTCTTGGGAGATGTTTCTGGAGAGGTTTAGAGCATGGTTCCTATCGGAACACTGGAGGTAGCATCAGGCTGACGAGTTCCATGATCTACGTCAGTTGGCTCTTTCTGTTGAGCAATATGAATGTAGATTCTATGAACTCAAGCAGTATGTTGGTATTGGCGATGATGAGCCTATGCTAGTACAACACTTCATCAGGGGTTTAAATGCCCGCATTAGTGGTGGTGTCAGAGTCTTTGAGCCAAAGACTATGGAAGTTGCGATGGAAAAGGCTCGCATAGTGGAGGAGAACCTTGTTATGGCGTTAGGTGGTCACACAGGAGTACAGATTGGCAGTGCTCCTGTAACAGGTTTTAGTCCACATGGTGGACAGGCACAGACAGGAGGTTCATCTAGGAACCAACAAACACCCACAAAGGGTGGGCAACAACAAAAACAACATACACCTCAAAAGATTAACAATCCACAACCACAACAAGGTAATAGTCCTCAAACAGGAAAGGGTCGCAACTGGTGGCACAACAAGTGCAATAGGCAAGATCAGCCTGTGCAGACTGCTCAGTCTACTGTCAGTAGGGGTAGTTTCCAAAAATCCAATGCACCTTTGGGTGGCAAAGGATTCGGTAAAGGCACAGGTTGTTACTCATGTGGATAGCAGGGACACATAGCTAGGCAGTGTCTGATGAGAGGTTCTACTAGTTTTGGGCCTCGACCTACAGCTTCAGAGCCTATAGTGGGTGATGCAGGACGATCACATACAATATATCCTGTGGTTAATGACCACCAAGCCAACCACCAGAACACAGTGGTCGAGACTTCAGGTAAGTTACATGGTGTTAGTGTTTCCATTCTTTTTGATTCCAGAGCTACCGACTCCTTTATTTCACCAACCATCGTTGACCGTTGTGGTCTTATGGTGGTAAAGCAAGGTGGTAAGTGGCAGGTTGAATTCGCCTTTGGGGTGAAAGTAGCGGTAGAAAAATTAGTACATAATTGTGAACTTAAAATTGGTACGTTAACTACCTTAGTAGATTTATATGTTACACCCTTAGGATCGTATGATATAGTTTTAGGTATGGATTGGCTAGCATCTTATCATGTTGTGATTGACTGTCGACTTAAGATAGTTAGTTGCATTAATGATTTAGGTGCGAAAGTGGAAATCATAGGTGTTCAAAGGCCTATCTCTTTGCGGATGATATCTGCTATGCAATTAAAGAGATGTCTTCGTCAGGGATGTCAACTGTTTGCGACAACAATTACTGATTTGGAAGAAGGTGAGAGTAAAGAGGTATCTCTTGATGATCATCATATTCTTAGGGAATTCGCAAACGTGTTTCCTGATGATATACCTGGAATGCCACCGAAGAGGGATATTGACTTTAGAGTTGACCTAGTTCCTAGAGCGGAGCCTATATCTAGAGCTCCATATAGAATGACGACTCAGGAGTTAGAGGAACTTCGTATTCAGTTAGAGGAACTAGTAGAAAAGGGTTTCATTCATCCAAGTGTTTCCCCTTGGGGAGCACCTGTCATCTTCGTAAAGAAGAAGGATGGATCTCTTAGCTGTGCATTGACTATGGTCAATTGAACAAGGTTACGATTAAGAATCGTTATCCTTTACCTAGAATCGATGATCTTTTTGATCAAATTAAGGGAGCTAATGTGTTCTCTAAAATCGATTTGAAATTTGGTTATCATCAATTGCGTATTGCTGAAGCAAACATTCATAAAACTGCATTTCGAACTTGTTATGGGCACTACGAATTAACAGTAGTACCGTTTGGGTTGACGAATGCACCATCAGTATTCATGAGTTTAATGAATGGTGTTATTCGTACATACCTTGATCACTTTGTCCTTGTATTTCTCGATGATATTTTGATCTATTCGAGAAACATGAAGGAACATGAAGAACACTTGAGACAGGTATTGCAATGTTTAAGGGAAAATCAATTATATGCGAACCTGAAGAAGTGTGACTTCTTTCAAACTGAGATTAAATATCTTGGACATGTGATATCTGGCAAAGGTATTGTTGTGGATCCTTCAAAGATTCAAGCTATTGTAGATTGGCCCGCACCTATTAATGTAGGTGAAGTTCATAGTTTTATGGGTCTAGCTGGTTACTATAGGCGGTTTGTTGAGGGATTTTCTAGAATCGGTCATCCTATTACTTCTCTTCAGAGGAAAGGGAAGAATTTTGTTTGGACAAAGCAATGTCAGTTGGCCTTTCAAACACTTAAAGAAAAGTTGACTAATGTGCTTATACTGATTGTTCCTGATCCTACTAAGGATTTTGTGGTTTGCACTGATGCATCCTTAGAGGGTTTGGGAGCAGTTCTGATGCAAGATGGGCGTGTGATTGCTTATGAGTCTCACAAACTCAAGGATCATGAATTAAACTATCCCACTCATGATTTTGAACTAGCTACAGTTGTGCATGCATTAGTTCGGTGGAGACATTTATTATTAGGTCATCATTTTGAACTTCATACAGATCACCGTAGTCTACAATACATTTTCACGCAACCTAACTTGAATGCTAGGCAGAGACGGTGGATGGAGTTCTTGTGTGAGTACGATTTTGAAGTGAAATATGTTCAAGGAAAAGAGAACGTAGTGGCTGATGCTCTTAGTTGTCATAGACATGAAATTTCTACTACTACTCTTGAAGTAGATTTGAGAGGTCAAATATTAGCAGCACTTTCTACTGATAAACTATATCAGGAAGTGAGGTCGGAAATTAAATCTAGTAGACCTTTAGAAGGTAGATTTGCAGGATATGTCCTAGAACCGGATGGTATATTATGACATTTAGGTCATATTTATGTACCACATTTCGAGGGTCTTCGTACATTAATTATGACTAAAGCTCATCGAGCTCCATACTCAGCTCATCTAGGTGTTTAGAAAATGCATGTCGATCTTTGGCAATTCTATTTCTGGCCTGGTATGAAATGTGATATTGCTAATTATGTATCAAGATGTCTTGAATTCCAGTGAGTCAAAGCTGAGCATCAACATCCCGCTAGATTATTGCAGCCACATCTCATTCCTGAATGGAAATGAGATATTATATCCATTGATTTTATTGTAGGGTTACCTACATCATCACGTCGACATGACGCCATTATGGTAACTGTTGACCGATTGACTAAAGTAACTCATTTCTCACCAGTACGATCATCATACAATGCTTCA
>VDFB02275255.1:0-40215 GCA_007258455.2 Sequoia sempervirens | reverse complement strand
TTCATCAGAGTTCTTCTAGTGCTTCTTCACAACAGTTCATCTCTCTGAAGGGGGGGTTTATCCCACTAGGTTTTCTCTCTATTTTCATTTGTACATGAGTACCTGATCAGGCCTTGTTGTCGGGACTCATATTTGCATAATAATCTGCTTCTCCCTAAGTTGCACTTATGGGGGGGTGTTGGTGTAATTAATTATTAATTACACTTAGCATAAGTTTACTTAGGCATATTTAATTCCTAAGTTATAGGTTTTATCCTTATCTTATTGAGCTATCTTGTTGCTCAAGATAAGATTAGGTTTAGGCATCTTTGCTTTTATAAAGCAAATTATCTCTTGTATTATTTGGTACTTCAAATATATCAATTTGCACATTTCATGCAAATCTCTTTCTTTTTTGTTTTTCTCTTCCATGGAAGGTCTATTTTGGTTTGCAATCTGATCTTGGTTTCTAACAAAACCATTAGATGCGAACATGTGGCGAGATCAAGGCTCATCATCGTGGTAATGAACTTGTAGGGTTGGATTTTGGTGATGAGTGATAGAAGAACTTAAGTGGCAGAAATATGCATGTGCATAAAGTTTGTTTTAAAAGAGGGACCACCTAGGAAGAATGTAGGACCAAGGCTTAAAAACTTAAGAACATTTTACACAAAGGATGTAAAGGAAAATCAATATAACCACGACCATTTGATGAATTTTTTATAGACGGTTGTAGTTGCATTCTGGAAATAAATCTCTAAAGCAATAGACTTGTGAATTGAAACCTCTGAAACACTAGAATCATTAGATGCAGACACATGGCAAGATCAAGGCTCATTTCTCTCTTTTCAATGCCTCAACATATTATATTTCATTTAATTGAAATTCTCAATCTTTTGAACATCTGAAGCAATTGATTGGACAACTCATAGCTTTAATGAAACAAGATTTGTAATGATTTCATATCATTTGAGTGGCACTGGTAGTGGTGACTAGAGTCTGGAGATTTTTGATAGCTTGTCAGATTGAGGTACATTTTGTGTGTAGCCAGACTCCAATCAAATTAAACATTTTAATTGTACATGTAAGACTTAAGATACATGAATCGACTAAATTGGTTTTTTGGTTTGCACAAATCAGGTTGGTAGCAACATTGGTGGCCCATAAATAGGGTTAGTGATAGTGGATAGTATCATAAGGGTTTTCATTTTTTGGGGTTAATAAGGATTCAGGAAGAAGATGTTGTGATATTATTGGGGATACTCTAAATTCTCCTACCTCTAGTTATGTAGTTACAGAGTAAAAGACCAATTTCCTTCAAGTTCAAAATGGGTGGAATTGGAAAGAAGTTGATTTGGTTCACTTGACTTCTCAAACAGGTTTTGAACTAGGATGACGTGCTCTGATGGACATAAGTGCTATCCCGATGCATGGAGGCTGCAGGTAGAAGATGGGAGCAATTTTACTACCCCTCATCTTCTACATGACTCTAGTTCTCAAAGGGGATAAGCACATTTTGTATCTTCACAGCTCCCATTTCCCCAACATTTTTGGCCAGGTGAGTTCCTTGCATTTATTTTCAATGCCACATTTTTACTACATTCTCTACCAGCAGAAGCTTTGGAATCATGCATTTATTTTTATTGTCACATTTGTATTACGTTGCCACTGGCAAAACCTTGGAAATTGGAATCAATTTGTAATCCATTGTCATGAGCAATACCTTGGAATAAATTGTGTCTATGTAAAGTGACTTATGTTATTTATATAAAACAGGAGCTTGCCTACTCCACAACTACTCATCTTTAAGAAGATATGTAATAATGTGACATTGTAATTCAGTTGTAATAAAATAAATGGTTGTGTCGTGTTAATATTTGTTATAAATTTACAGTAAAGAGTTATTTTTTGAGTTCAGTGTCTATGAATCTATTCAAATTAGTTTTTTTCTCCTTTAAGAAATTAAGTATTATCTATTTATGAAATAATTGCATGCAGATTTAAAAGTAAAACATAAAGCAATACAAATGAAAAAAGAAAGTTGCCATCAAATTGACAAAAAAATATTATAAACACTAAAAGTTGTCACTCTGTTAGGGTTTACTGAAATGTTATTGATTTATAATTTGTCGTTGAACTTCTCCCCTGGTTCTCGATATCATTATTCATTTTATTAAGTCCTTTGCAATGTTAAGTCACCGGCCCCTTGGCCTTGATGTCAATCCTAGCGCATTAAAGTTTAAAACAACTTTAAAACACATGTTTACTATTTATATCATAAATTATAAATTGGTCAAACGTTCAATGAACATTTGATGTATGGTTGTAGTTATATTCCGGAATGAAATGCATAGAGCGATAGTCTTGCAAACTTAAATCTCTAGAATTACCCTTTAACCATTAGATTTACAATGATCAACGGTTTAGAATTTGCTGTCAATGTAGGACTAAATGGCTAGTGAAACAAGATTTGTAATGATTTCATATCATTTGAGTGGCACTGGCGATTTTGACAATTGACATCTTGTCAGCTTGAGGTACATTTTGCATGTAGTGAGGTTGTCATAGTCCAAATTGCAATCAAATTAAACATTTAAATAAATGTAAAGATTAAGTTACACGAATCAATTAAAATTTAAGTTGGTTTTTTGGTTTGCATGAATCGTGATTATGAATCATGATTATACCTAACCTCACATGTGACATGTGTGAGGTGTATGTAGGGACCAGGCTGGTAGTGGCACCATTGGCAGCACTGTTAGCCCATAAATAAGGATTTTCATAAGGGTTTTCATTTTGTAGGGTTAATAAGGCATCAGGATTCAAGAAGAAGATGATGTGGCATTATTGGGGATACTCTAAATTATCTTGCCCGCAGTTATGTAGTTACAAAGTAAAAGACCAATTTCCTTCAAGTTCGGAATGGGTGGAAATGGAAAGAAGTTGATTTGGTTCACCTGACTTTTCAGATAGGTTTTGAGCCAGGATGAGGAGCTCTAATGGAGATAAGTGCTCTCCTAGTGCATGGAAGCTGCAAGTAGAAGATGGGAGCAATTTTACAACCTCTCATCTTTTGCATGAATATGATTTTCAGAGGGGAGAAGTACATTTTGTATCTTCACAACTCTCATTTCCCTAGTTTGATTGGCCCGCCTTTCCCCATGCATTTATTTTCAAACGCCATGGCTAATCCTGAAAGTCCCATACATTTATTTTCATAGCACACATGGTTGACCTGACAAGTCCCATTTATTTTTTAGACACACATGTATTACATTTACGTTTTCACTAGCGGTCCAGCAGAAGCTTGGCGCTTGCGCTTACATTTGTATTTGTACTATGTAATAATGTGTCATTGTAATTTAGTTGTAATAAAATAAATGGTTGTGCTATTAATTTGACATTGTAATCCATTTTATTAAGTCCTTTGCAACATTAAGTGTTACTGTGCTAAAAATGGTTGTGATATTAATGTGACATTGTAATTCCTTTTATTAAGTCTTTTGAAACATTAAGTGTTACTATGCTATTAATGGTTGTGCTATTAATGTGACATTGTAATTCATTTTATAAAGGCCTTGATGTCAATCCGAGCGCATTAATGGTTAAAAAAACTTTAAAACACATGTTTATTATTTATATCATAAATTACTCAACCATTCGATGAACATTTGATGTATGGTTGTAGTTGCATTCCAATTTCTGGAATGAAATGCACGGAGTGCTAGGGTTGTGAACTTAAACCTCTGGAATCACCCTATAACCGTTAGATTTACAAAGATCAACAGTTTAGAATTTGTTGTCAATGCAGGACTAAATGGCTTGTTTTCATTTTAAATGTTGTCAGCTACAGCCATGTACTAATTGTGTACTATGTAGTCCAGAAGCAACACGTAGACATTTCAGTTTCATTCACTTTAATGTTAAAAAAAAGAGCACTTTCAGTTTATCCTGCTAAGTGATTTCATTTTTAAGTGAGAGGATCAGTACACGGGGAGATTTCAGTCTTCAGTTTGCTCATTGTAGCGCACCACCCTATTGTGGGTTCCACAGTTCCACTTCCAACAAAGCCATTCCAGTAACCTAGTTTTCACAACTATCAACATTAATATTTTCAAGAATCAAAATCTAGGTAAGTGAAAGAATTCCTGTGACTACGTTTCATTGTTTGACGTTTCTTAAAATCTTATTTTGTCAAACTTTAGAGTTTGGGTTTAGGGTTAAGAGACTTAGGAATTAAGAAAAATTAAGGAGGAATAATAGGGAATTCATAGTTTCACATTGTATAAGCATGTCTACCAGCAGTACCACTAGAGCAATGCTGGATAAAAAAATACATTATGCAAAATTGTTTAAAACCCCAAGCTTCACTAATGAATACCATGACATTTATGATCCTGAAACCTATGGTATGTGTACCTCAAAACTTAGATTTTCATCTCAGAATAATGCCTCAAAGAAAATGCAAATTAATAGTATCAGTGCACCGTGGGTAACTAAATTAGGGTGCATGATGTTACATGAGGTTTGATGTAGAGGCTATGGGACTTTTGGAAACACACAATGATTTCAAGGTTTACAAGGTTGCAATCTCAAGCTATCTCCCAGGCACCCTAATGGAGGAAAGGCTCAAAGGTTCACTTGTGACTTAAAAGATTCCTTTATGGTTCCAAACCATTTGAATGCTCTTAAAAGGATCAACTAGACTTGTATTGAATGGTTTCAAAATCCCAAGCCACTGACTTAGATAAAACCCAATTTTTGCACCTTGACAAGCCTTCTAGCCCAATTAGGCCTCTAGCGAAGGACTTTTGACTTTGCTCTCAAAATTTACAAATGAACCTCCAATATAATGATTGTTCAAATGTGGTTTGTGATGAAAAACAACATATCCAAACCCTGATATCACTTGCTTCATACAATCCCTTCCAAAACCTGTTGTTTCCTCAAAAACTAGGCCTAATTAGCCCTCTTTTTCAAAGCAACCCCTCTTTAAATTCAACCCCTGACCATGAAACTTTCAGCAGTCTCTTAAAATGACTCAAAACCAAATATTCCAAGTTTTTAGGCCTCTATGACACATCTAACATGCTCAAACACAAAACCCTCCTTAAATTGCCTCAAAACTAGGGCTTCTTGGTTCTAGGCCTTCCAAACACTTCCAGATCCTAATTTTAGACTTTTCACCATTAATTCAACATTTCTCAACTATTAAAACTCAAAAATATATCACTTGTTAAGGCAGATCCTCCACTGCTATACCCTAGGGTCCATCTTCATGCTTTTTGCTTTGCTAAATCACTATGCACACATTATTTTTCCTCTTCCCTGCACATTAATTCATTAGTTTATTATGGTACATGTTAAATGTGATCCATTTCATAGATTTTAAGTCATAATACTCCATGAAATGGATCAATCATCCATAAAACCTCTCAAAACCAATGAAAATCCACACCACCTTGAGGACAGTCAATTGTAGAATGCAAGGAAATTGATTATTATTGTCTTCAGAGCATTCAATGGTGTTAAATAATACAAATAAAAACTCCTAAAACATCCAACTGCTCATACCTTCAATAGAAATCAGTAATTCATCAAGAAAACACAGAAAAAATGTAAGAAACAAAAATTTTATTGAGTTTTCTGAGAACAGTCCGTACAATACTTGCTCCAAACGCCCAACCTCCGTACAAATGATCATTTTGGGGTTATAGAACCATTCCCCAACTGATCCAACTGTTTTGCATTGATTAAGTTGCATTAAAGTGATGAAAACTCCTAAAACTCATTTACCCGCCCAAATTGAAATTCAAAAATTTGAATTTACAAACTTGAAATTTATTAAATTCTACCATCTAAAAACTATTGGATCTTCAATATCCAACCTTATTTGACACAATTTAAGCATTATAAACCTATCTAACCTCCTAGAACATGACTGTTCCCTTTATATTGCATTTTGGTCCTAGGGTCCTTATCAGGACCCTCATGACTTTTGATTCTCCAATTACATTTATCCTTTCCAAATGCCATTATAGGCTTCAAGAGGTCATAGTTGATGTTTTGATATGATGGATAGGTCCTCCTAACCCTTGAAAACTCCTGATCCTTGAAGAGCTCCTTGAAGTCCTTGGGTTCTCCTGCACCATTCTCCCCAAGAAAGAAATATTTCTTGCCCCAAGAAGTATCCCATGTGTTGCCACCAAAAGACCCCTTGCTCTCATATGTTTTCATCTTCCAATGATAGGGCATGTAATCTCCCAAAGTCACTGTCTTCCTCTTCTGCCAATCTGCACTCTTGTTAGAATCAAAACTTTGATGAGACTGCCCTCTTGGTTGTTTGATCTCAACCTACCCTTGTACCCTGTTCTTGCCCTTACTCCACTGACTCCTTGGTGAAATGGCATCGCCTCTATCACCCTCAACTATAGGGAATTCAATATTCCCCACCTTAATACTATCCAAGTCCCACAAATTCTAGTTTTTAGGATTGTATCCTTCACAACCCTGCTGCAACTTGTCTTTTCTCAACCTACCAATGTCTTCCCCTATCTCACCCTGCTTATTCACCTACAAACTCTTCTCAAAAAAAATCACAAAACTATCATTAGACTAATCTAAAGGCATAGGCACTAATTTGTATCTAACATCTCCTTTATGCACCAAATATGTATTATGGAATCCATCATGCAATGTCCTTCTAGCATACTACCATGGTCTCCCCAAGATGATATGACCACAAGTCATTGGAATGACATCACAAAGCACCCTATCATGATATGATCCAATTGAGAAATCTACATAAGCCCTCTTACCAATCTCTACATGTTGTCCTTGAGTTACCCAAGTGGCCTTGTAGGGAGTAGGATGATCAAGTGTTTCAATCCCTAACTTGGTTACCATATCAACTGAAACTAAATTGCTATGTGACCCTGAATCTATGAGCAATCTGCAGATCTTACCATGACTGAGACAATTTGTTTTGAAAATAGTTACCTTTGGCTCTTGATGAAGTCTTTCTCCTTGCTTGACCATAAGAAACTCACCATCAGTCACAGGGTCTGCCATGAATGTTTTTTATTCTTCCTTGTCCTCTCTCTTGTACCCGTTAGCTCCTCCCATCTCCGCCCTTATCGCCTGTTCTCATTTTGCACACCCTGAATAGCTGACGCCCCACCATTGCACGAAACACCTACATGTGAATGGGCCTCTACCTTGTCCAAATCTGCCTCCTCCTCTAGGAGTATATCCACCTCTTTGATCAGAAAATACCTCTTTACCTTTGTCATTGCTGCCTTGTCCTTGTTCTCTATTAATTTCCGCCTTTATTTGAACTACTCTCCTTTTTCCACCTCATTGTTTCTTGACCTTTTGTTTCCTTTTCAATTTTTCCTTTAGTCTCTACTGGCTAACTGAATATTTCTCCTCTCTAATGTCCTTGGTACTGTAAACCAATCTCTATCTTGCAGATTGTACTCGGCTGATATACTTGGCTATTTTCTCATCCTCTTCTTCATAACCTCCTTTGATACTAAGCTTGTGAAATTTCTCAGTATAGGACATAACATCCAAGTCCTTTTGCTTTAAATTCTGCCTCATCCTTTTCACATGAATGGTATAATCAGATGGTAGGAACTGCTCTTTGACCAAACTCTTCATCCTAGCTGATGTAGAGACTTTTGCCAATCCTCTAGCCGTCCTATCATTCTGAAAACTAGTCCACCATGTCAATGTTGTGCTCTCAACTTGGCTTGCAACTTAACCTTCCTCTCTTTCATCATCCATCTCTTCAAACTCAAAGTAGTTTTCTACAGTAATGCTTTCTCCGACTTTATCGACGCCGGCGGACGATTTAATCTGATCCTTTGTCCGACCTGAAATTTGATATCTTTGTTTCGACTTGTCCCGGACGCTCCCGGATTCTTCCTTTGCTTTTGGCCGATTTTATTGCTGCCGAGATTTTTCGACGACCTGGATCTCTCTTGCCACTAATTTTGGTGCCATTGTTGTTTCTTCAATCCCTAAAGGACCTACTCAACGCTCATACCACTTTGATGTAGAGGCTATGGGACTTTTGGAAACACACAATGATTTCAAGGTTTACAAGGTTGCAATCTCAAGCTATCTCCCAGGCACCCTAATGGAGGCAAGGCTCAAAGGTTCACTTGTGACTTAAAATATTCCTTTATGGTTCCAAACCATTTGAATTCTCTTAAAAGACTCAACTAGACTTGTATTGAATGGTTTCAAAATCCCAAGCCACTGACTTAGACAAAACCCAATTTTTGCACGTTGACAAGCCTTCTAGCCCAATTAGGCCTCTAGCGAAGGATTTTTGACTTTGCTCTCAAAATTTACAAATGAAACTCCAATATAATGATTGTTTCATGTGGTTTGTGATGAAAAACAACATATCCAAACCTTGATATCACTTCTGCTTTGTGACAATCCCTTCCAAACCCTCGCTGTTTCCTCACAAAACTAGGCCTAATTAGCCCTCTTTTTCAAAGCAACCCTCTTTAAATTCAACCCCCCACCATGAAACTTGTAGCAGTCTCTTAAAATGACTCAAACCAAAGATTCCAAGTTTTAGGCCTCTATGACACATCTAACATGCTCAAACACAAAACCCTCCTAAATTGCCTCAAAACTAGGCTTTGTCTTCTAGGCCTAAACACTTCCGCATCCTAATTTTTAGACTTTTCACTATTAATTCAACATTTCAACTACTACAACTCAAAATATATCACTTGTTAAGGCAGACCCTCCACTCGTTATACTCCTAGGGTCCATCTTTCATGCTTTTTGCTTCATAAATCACTATGCACACCATTAGTTTTCCCTCTTCCCTCGCATTACTAATTTGTTAGTTTATTATGGTACATGTTAAATTTGGATCCATTTCATATATTTTCAGTCATACTCCATGAAATGGGATCAATCATCCATAAACCTCTCAAAACCAATGAAAATCCACACACCACCTTGAGGATACCAATCAGAATGCAAGGAAATTGATTATTATCGTTTTCCGTGAGCATTCAATGGTGTGTTAAATAATACAAATAAAACTCCTAAAACATCCAACTGCTCATACCTTCAATAGAAATCAGTAATTCATCAAGAAAACACAGAAAAAATGTAAGAAACAAAAATTTTATTGAGTTTTCTGAGAACAGTCCGTACAATACTTGCTCCAAACGCCCAACCTCTATACAAATGATCATTTTGGGGTTATAGAACCATTCCCCAACTGATCCAACTATTTTGCATTGATTAAGTTGCATTAAAGTGATGAAAACTCCTAAAACTCATTTACCCGCCCAAATTGAAATTCAAAAATTTGAATTTACAAACTTGAAATTTATTAAATTCTACCATCTAAAAACTATTGGATCTTCAATATCCAACCTTATTTGACACAATTTAAGAATTATAAACCTATCTAACCTCCTAGAACATGACTGTTCCCTTTATATTGCATTTTGGTCCTAGGGTCCTTATCAGGACCCTCAGGACTTTTGATTCTCCAATTACATTCATCCTTTCCAAATGCCATTATAGGCTTCAAGAGGTCATAGTTGATTTTTTGATATGATGGATAGGTCCTCCTGACCCTTGCAAACTCCTGATCCTTGAAGAGCTCCTTGAAGGCCTTGGGTGCTCCTGCACCAAGGTTTTACCTTGCCCATAATTTATTATGGTTTCTGCCCAAAATTATGATGATAACAAAAGAGCAATTGTTAATAAAGATAGAAAAGAAGAATTGTTATCTATTAATGCAAAAGAACTTTGAAAAGTGTTGGGGTTTACAATCAAAGAATTTGGAAATGTCCACATTGACCTAGAAAAGCTTGCTAGTGATTATGAAGCAATGGATGAAATGGAGAAAAATTATTTCTTAAATAGAATAGTTCAAGATAGAAAAAATTGAAAGGTGATCATAAGCCTCCTTATGATTTGGATATTTTTAGACCATGGGTTCAAGATACTATTTCCATGCTAGCATTTTTCCTCGGATTGGATAGCAATTTGGAAGTGGGTGCATGCCTCCTTGAAATGGTGTATAATATCCATTATGGTGTTCCACATGTCAAATATAATTTTATTGAGCACATTGTAGAATCCATGCATAAACAATTTTTAATGATTAAAGGAGGTTCCACCAAGACATTTAGGTTTACAACCTACTTGTGCTATCTTTTTCTATTCAAATTCAAAGGAATGTTTAAGACCAACAAGCTTCAGAATTTAGCCCTATAGTAATCCTGAGCAAAAGAAAATGGCTCCAATATATGAATGGACCATTATTATAAGGTTGCATGATTCTCGAAGGAACTACAGTCATTTTGTAGACTACTTTTTGGCTCCATTACATCAAGCAATTACAAATACTCCAATGCCTAGATTTCCTATGTCATGTAGAAACTATATTCAACTAGGAAAAGAAATACAATTGGTTGATTGGCACTTAATTGAAGAACATACTATGCTAAGATTTTATGGATCGGGAGTACAACCATAAAAACTTCCAATACATGTGATAGAAAGGGTTTTTGCTTTGGAATATGTAAGGCAGATGCAGAGTACTGATGAACTACACTTTACCGGTCAACAAAAGAAGACCTTATTTCCTTCTTTACCTTTTTCATGTGGAGGGATCACATTCAAGAGAAAAGCATTTAGTGTGGCACATAGTCTTTTGAATTTTTTTGATTTTGATGATATCTGTCACTGGTATTATGGTCCATGTGACACCATTAAATCAATGATTGTGCTCAATAAGAATGTTGCAAGTATAATTCAACATCAAAGTAAACCCTTGCTTGAAAACTTGAGAAACAAGGATTCTTGGGATGAGGTCAAAATTGAAATGGAGAAAAGTGTTGCTGAGAATGGTATTTCTTTTGAACAATTGTTACCAAAAATTATGGCATTGCATCGAAAGACAATCAAGAGGTACAACATTTTTTATCAAAAAAGTGTTAAACCATCTAGTAGAGTAAAAATGCCAGTTTCTCTAGAGAAGGAAGTTATAGAAAAAAATTGGCCACAATCAAAAATTACTACCTTTTGGTCTATAAGGAAGGAGCTGGGTGATCCAAGAGCTCTTGCAAAGTATGGAGATAATGAAGAAGATAGTGAATTTAGAAAATTGTGCAATATAGAGCATCCAAATGAACAAGAAGATAAAAATATTGATCATGAATATAATGATGATAGGGAAGAAGAAATTCATGTCAATTTCAAACTTGGTTTAAGTGAGGCCACAAAAGAAACATTTACTACTAGAGCAGCCATAGCTGAAAAAATGGGTTATGAAGGTGGTCCTTTAGGATCCCAAAGACCAAGGCCCTTGGATGGTAACAAATGTAGAGCATAGAAAAGAAATTGATAAATCTGTTCTTGGGCTTGGAGGTGAAAAAGTAGACCTAGGGCATACAAGTCAATTTGTTAGAGCCTCAAATCCTCATCCTCAATCTCATGGTCAAACACAATCACAACTAGGACATGCCCATGGTGGAGAGCTTAGTGCAATTGGCACTGCCTCTGGTGGCGATGGTATGGGTAGTAGTACTAGTAGTGGTCAACATGTGCTACAATAAAAAATTATACACAAGAGGATGACAATACAAGATACCACAGAAACACCAGGTGATCAAGGCATACAAAAGAGGCAAAGGATTTTGATAGGTCCAATTCACATGCACTACCAGTGGATCCACCACAAAGGAGTTATTTCTAGGCACCCCCCCACTTCCAATTAGTCTGGTTGTGACATCATTAGCAACTACAAGTACTCCTATTACTTCGCCATTCAAGCATTCCATTGTTCCTGCGTCCCTAGGTTTTGATTAAATTGAAGAGTTTAAAAAGAAATCAGACATGAATAAAAAAGAAAAGAAGCAACTGATGGAGAGTGCATCTGTTGTAACTTCAGAGCCTGCAACAACCATGGTATTACCCTCATTTGACACAAATAAAGAAATCATGGAGTACACATTTCTTGTTACCAGATTTCAAAACAAACCAGCAAATCAGATGGCTCGATCTGAATTCCAAGTGAACAATATTCAATTGGATTTTTCTGGACTCAAAAATACTAACAAAATTAATGTATCAAAGAAGAACAATGAATTGATGTACACATCATTTCTAAAGAAATATAGAGAGAAAAATGGGTTGCAGACTCAAATTGAAAAGTTATAGGAAGACCTAGAAAATGAGAAAGCATAGAGGAAAGCATCAAATAACAATAGCAAAGAATTAGAAAAAAAAAAAATCTGCCTCTACATCAACAAGCAAAGAGGATAAGCATAATGAGACTACAGTGAATGAACTAAAGGAAAGGCTAGATGAGAGCAACAAGAAATATGATGAGGAAAAATCTACTTCAGAAAAACTAAGACTAAGCATTGTGAATGGAAATGTACAGTGGGAGCAAAAATTGGAGAAGTAGAGAAAAAGAAATGAAAGATTGGAGACAAAGCTAATGGAAGCAAAAAATGAAATTGAGTCTTGTCAAAATAAGTTATCTACATTTTTTAGAGAGACAATGATCCATATGAAACAAAAGATCTGGGATGAAATAATGCAAAGGATTGATCATTTGTGTGACATGTTTCAATTGATTGATACTATCAAACAACCTCATAAGAATCTCAACAAATATTTAGTGGACAACAAAAATGTATTGGCATTAGAGAAATTTGCAAATTAAATTCAACAAATAGTCTACAAAGCCAATGACAATGTTTTGAAATCAGAAGGGATTACTAATCGGCTTGCTACATCAATGATGTTGTCATCTATCATTGAAAAGTGTTTGAGAATGTGTGAAACAAAGGAATATTTGCATTTGACTACAGACAAGATGAAGAAGGTGGATGAAAAGGTAAGGAACTTCACAATGCTTGGTTTTCTAGAGGCTTTTGACACAAATGAGCGATTCATTGGAAAGAATGATTTCAGAAAGAAGATGGAGGATGCAATGAAGATTGATTTGGGCCAGTTTCCTTAGAACCCAGATGTGGTGAACTACTTGGATTCCATCAAACCATTGCTAACCTTGAATGTAAAATTGACTGAAGAATCCAAGACAAATTCCAATTTGAATCATGAATTGTTAACAAATCTTCAAGTCAAACAACATCAGTTAGAACAAATGACAATTCCATCACCTAAACAGTGGAAGTTGTTAGAAAAGGTGTTGCAGTGATTTTATTTTTGATAATATGAGTTTCCAAGTTCCAACTCAGCTCTGTGTAGAGTTGTCTTTGTTCCAACTCAAACATCAATAATGTGTTGATGTTGTATTATTTATTTTATCATTTGAAGAAAAATTCTGGTAGTGGTTTCAACTACTAGATACACTTTAAACGATTTTTGATGTTCATTGTTGTATATGCTACTAATATTTATTGTTAATATGTTATTAAGCATTGAGTTGAGTGATGAATCGTTGATTACTTGTTCAAGTTTTACTTTTAACACAATTAAAATATGAACTATAAGGTGATTTTAATTCTAGGCATCCATAATCTTAGTGAAATTTAATAACAATTCACACATCAATACTCAATCGCCATGACTACTTATCATAACCACTAAACATTTATATGAATTCATGCTTTAATCAAGGTACTTCAACTAGTTCATTAAACTAGAGAAAAAATTAAAACATACATCAATGCATAATGACAAAGAAGATTAATGAAAGATCATTGATCAGATTTCATTAATAATTCATGTAAAATGTTACAGCTAGCTGCTGGAGAGACAATAGACTCAAAATAAGGGAGCAAAGCAAGCTTATTCACTAGTCCTCTGAGTTTTATAACCATGTCGTGGAGTTCTAAATTTTCATAATTACCTAATTCCCCGACTTGGTTCACTTTGTTGAGTAACTTAAGTTCTTGCATACGTAACCTTTGAGTTACGGTGTGTAGATTTAGTCCGTGGGTCAAAGGTTTCAAAAAATTTGAAACTTCAGATTTTGGTTCTAAGGTTCCAAGTTTTAGCGACCACATGACATTATGGACTTATCTTTCCTTTCAAAGGTGTCGTCATCTGACATCTCATTGAACACTATGTACAGACTAAACTTGAGTTGTCTTTTCAGGAATTTCCAAAAGCGTGTAGGTTTAAAGGCTATCTTTTCGGGGAATGAAATTGAATGCCACATTTAAAGCATGTCCTATCAAAAATAACGGCATAAGTGGGTGGCGAAGTTTTACTCAGACATTTAGCCTGCATTCTCGTTCTTTACCAAGGCTAATACTACTCTAGTGCAAACATTCTTTTTACTCAGACATTTAGCCTGCATTCTCATTTTTTTCCAAGGCCAATACTTCTCAAGTGCAAACATTCATTCTCTATGAATTTGTGCTCATGCAGAGTGAACGTTGGTTTGCCATAAGGGATATAGCGCTCCGACCTTTTAAGTTAGAAGAATTTTGGGTGTGCCTGGAGAAGGACAACAATTCTGAGCCAGATATAAAACTCCTAGAAAGTGGGCTAGCTCACGTTGGAGGGTTTCTAGAAGCTCTGTTGAGTGTGGACCTGATAAGTGTATGTGCGAAAAGGTACATTCCACAAAAATGGGAAATTAAAGTTGCGGATGGGACTGTAATTGCAGAAATTTCTCCTGAAGCTATTTCCTGAGTGCTAGGGATTCCAGAAAGGGAACCTATAGAAGACATGTTTGTCACAATGGTAGGTGAATTTTTCAAAGCGAATAAAGACTGGTGTAAGAACTCCATGGCCAAAACCTAGTTGAAGTTTGAAAAGAAAGGTAAGTCGCAACTGCCAAGTAAACTCAAATGAGTGCATTTTAAGGGAGAAATTGCAAATGTTATTGCTTTATTGCACTGCATTGTTGGGAATGCACAAGTTGAGTTATTTGAGGATTGGATGTGTTGGTTTATCTTGATAGTCTGTGATGAGAACATTTTCATTGATTGTGTTGAAGTTATTTGCTTCCATTTGAATGAGCAATTAATTAATTTCCATAAGACTGATACTTTCTATATGTGTTCTTTCCTAACATACATTGTAGGTAGTCAGAGGTCCTTTTGGCCTAGATTGGAGCTGCAAGGAACCCCAGCTTCTGATATGCCTATGTATAAACGCTTCCCTCAGCTCACTAAACAATTTGGAATGGGTGATTTTTGTCGTGTTAATGATACATTTTTAATGGAGGTCATGAAGAAGCTAGATGGAAATCCAGAAATGCGCCTTTCCCTTGAATCCATTTCTCTTGTATCAAAATTTTGGAGTTTTTATATCTAATTTGATAAGTTTTCCTATCTAAGAATAGGGGGTTTTGAGAAAGCCCCATTTAAATTACCTTAGTATCTTAAAGATTTATTGATATTTCTAGAAGTTTGTCAACAAATGGCCATGGTTAATATTTAAGTATATGAACATGGGGAAACGAGGATATGCCTTCCCATTGGAGACCCCTTCTTTTATGTGCAAAACAAACCAGATGGCCAAGGGAGCTGAAGGAATTCTCAAGGAAAATAACCTCTAGAATATGTCTATGAGAGCTAATTTTGACAGTAAGGTTTTTGTGAAGTAGAATCTCTATGGAGGGAGCTTATATCAGCATCACCCATCTATCGAAGATTTATGGGAAGATTGTGTCGATGAGAACGAAGTTGTGAGAAGAGATTATATAAGGCTAACGCTAAAACAGATACAGGATTTTGGTCTATCATTTCACATTCCTGAAAATGTAGTTGAGGATTCAATAATCATAGATCCTACTTATGAAAAATTGCCTGATAAATCCCACCCTAGGGTTGATTGGAGCCAAAGTGAAATTTCAAATATGAGGGTGCGTGCTGCTCCAGTGCTTAAAAGAACCCAAGATTGGTTGGATGGGAAATGGCAGAAATTTGTTGGTCTTGTTCAGGAGCCTAAGTCATCATAGAAGAATGAATAGGGGTCTACGCAAGCATCTGGTGCAAGTGTATCATCGAGGAATCCCTTTGTTAGGTCGTCTAGTGCAAATTCTCAGTCAAGAGGTGATGGTGATAGGCCAGAAGAAACAGTCAAGTTGAAGAGCATCTATGAACAAGACAGTGTGCTTTCTCCTACCCCTAAGAAGAAGACCAATCAAGAAAAACTTGTGGTTTCAGATTCTTAAGCTATCTTTCAACAGATCACTAAAGATAATATCTTTCCTCTTCTATCTAAATTGCCCTCTTCTCTGGGTGATAATCCACCTTTCACTCCTAGCGCTCCTAAAGAAACTATTAGTGGAAATGAAGATTTTGGTCTGGTAGTAGCCTCCCCAAGATGGCTGAAAAAAGCAGTGGAGAAGAAGAGAAAGCATATTCCTACAATGATAGTTGGAGTGGATACAGTTTTAAAGTTACTTCAAAGCTCTTCAAAACCTAAGAAATCCAAGAGGATGTCAAGGATGGTGACTGATGCTACTTCTAGAAATCAAATGTTAGAAACTTCTGACCCTGTGAAGGATTTAAATGAAGATGAAATAACAGAGGCAGACTACAAAGTCACACATGTTGATATGGGTCCTCCAACACTAGAAGATGATGTGTACCATGCCAATTATTCAGTTAATACCTTCATTAAAAGAGTGAAAGAACAAAGGAAAGAAAATATAAAACTACAATCTCAAGTCCTCACATTGAGTAACTTTATTTCTTCCATGGCCACTCCTCCTACATCTGATGAAGCCTCAAGTTCTCAAGTAGAGGGCATCAATGTGCTCACCATAGAGAAAATTAAAAATAATTTGAGCTATTCTAGAGCTGCTTGTGAGGGGATCGATAAAATATCTCAAGAGGCTATCTTCTTTCTGAATAAATTTGTGCTCTTTTACACTCGAGTTGTTAACAAGAGGAAGGAGTTAGTAACATAACTTCAACAACTCAAAAATGATCAAACTAGTCTCTATGTGCTCTCTCTGGAAATGAAAGAATTGAACTCTATGGATCCGAAGATATTAATTGGTGAGCAAATTGTGAATAATCCTAAGGAGCTAGACCCTTCCTGGTCTGATTCATTGGAATGGAAATTGAATATGTATGATAATCTAGTGAAGGAAATTAATAAGACACTTGATCAATATTATGAAATATTGGTGGAAATTAAAGAATATTGTTGTATTCTGGGAGTGGAAATTACTGATGAGTTTGATGAAAACATTCTAGATATAAGAGAGATCTCTGAAGTTTAGAGAGATATTCAATAAAGAAATAGTTGATCCTACTACAATGACATGGGAGTCCTTCTCAAAACTTAGTGGAATGGAGATCCACCTAAAGACTTATAAATATAGAGAAGAGAAAAGATCTCAGATGTTGGTTGAGTCTGAAAATGCTTTGGGCAAATGGAGAACTAGGTTACAGATTACTACAATGCTAAGGAGCAAGGACATTATTACAATTGTCACCAAGTACCAGGAATATAGGCAAAGAGTAAAGGCACAGGAGACGTTACTGAAGGAGAAGGAGACGGAAATAATTGAAAGCGAAGGAGTCAGTGCTAAGAGTGGGACCGTTGTTTAGTTTTTAGTTTTTATGTTATTTTCTTTAATTTGGCTCTCTTGATACTTCAAAGACTTTTTATTTTAATTTCTAAAACAGTTGTCTTCAAGAAACCGTTATCAAGACAAAAAAAACTCTATTATTTTTATTGCTTTTCTGTTATTTCAATATAGAAAGACAATGGTGAAGTTCATGCATGCATAATATTTGAGTTATGGTGTGTACTGTGTGGATTATTGTGCTTTTGTTGAGTAGTTTGCCAGTGGATTGTCTATTATTGGAATGATAGATTTTTGGTTAGTTTCATTGTTGTGGAATGTTTATCTGTGAATAAGGATTTTATGGTGATGGATGCATAAGGATTTCTCAGAATAATTTAGGTGATTTGGAAGTTTAAGCTTTTATTGTTTAAGTTGTGTGGATGCCTTTATAAGTTATTTTTGTTGAACTGATAGCTTTTGTTAGCTTATAAGTTATGATGTTGAACTGTTAGCTTCTATTCAAGGAATGGATTAATAAAATTCCTTTCAGTTATTTATCAAAGATTGTGTGAATGGAAATGAAATAGGAATTTATAAGTAGTGTGATAAGTGTTCTTTAAAAATGATGCAGAATCACATATCAAATTCAATACCATGGAATACAATATAAAATATAAAATATCACAATTTCATGGAATACAACATAAAATATCATCAATTATAGTTTGGAATATGATTCATAAGTGCAATATAAAATAAAATATCATGAAGTGCAATGATTCACAATTTCATTGAATACAATATAAAATATCATCAACTACAATATGGAACAATGGAAACTGATCCATGAAGTGCAGTATAAATACCTAAAAGCTACTAATTCTCTTCCATTTCCCAAATGGAATCAAGTTCCTCAAACTAACGTTCATCATCAGATAAAGTAAAAGAGTCGTCTTGAATTTGATTCCAAGTCTACTCTTCATTTTCTTCGGCCTGTGTCTCAAATTCAACATTCATTATGTGATTTGTGTCAATTTCATCTGTCCCAGTCGCACTGCCACTGCCACCAATACCAACACTTGGAATTGGAGTGTTGCACAGCCTAGTCCTTCTTCTTTCACATGTGGACCTCTAGATTGCGAGTGCCCTTTCAGAAGGAAAATTAAAGACATTATACGCAGTTGCTTTCAACCTCAAGAAATTTTCCAAATTCTTGTCTAGTTTGTTTCTTAACTTTGATGTCAAAAACCCCAATGTTCTGAAAACTCTCTCATCCTCCACCAACCCCAATATCATTGTTTGACATAAATCAACAAGTTTGAAATATTCTGATATCGAACCACACAATATTTCACTTTGACCTAAGTTTGTCCAAACCTTTTTTGTTGATCCCAGTTCAAAGACCTTCTCCTTGCCCATGGATTTATACTGGTCCCTCATAGCTATTGCAAATCTCCCAAAAAAATTTCTAAGCTTAGCTTCATTTAAAATTGCTTCTATTTTCTGCTCATCATATGTTACACTTTTCGAAAATTGTCCGATCAAGATTTTTACTTGATCATGAAAATATTTTGGGTTCTCTCGATTTGCCCAAAATTGAGGATACACAATACCCATGGCTTAAAGTATTTCATGTAGAGGGAATCTTTCATGTATCTCTAAGAAAAGAGATTTTGCAATTTCCTTCAAATTATCACCAACAGATTTAGCAATGCCTTTAAAATCTTCCTCCTTAACAGCTACTTCTCTGCTAGAGCGTCTAGCTATCTTACAATGGTACATTGGTATCTCATATCCATGTACATAGATACATAAGTTCCCACTTGCATTAAATTGTAAATAATTATCTAGATTATTCAAATCAGTAATTTTCTGCCACATGAAATAATTTAGGCCATGTTGTGTTAGATCTAGATATAGATGATCGAGGGCCAAGCATGTATGTTTACATAGATTGGCATATTCATTAATATACATAGTTTTTTCTTGCGCTTTCTTCACAATATTTTTTATCTCATCCAGCATGGGGAGAAGACTAGCTAAAGTCAAGAGTGTCTCTATATCGCTTAACCTATGTAAGAGGTCAGGAGCTTTGTCTACTATGTTGCGATGCTCGTACATCACTCCAATCAAGAATTGATATTCTGAAAGAAATCGTTGCACTGGTCCATGTAGGGAGATCAATCTGGTATCGACATCCTTGAGAAGCTTGTTTCCTGGTGTTATTCCCTCAGATTTTTTTTGAAATTCTATGAAACGTTTGGGACTTCGGCAGAAGTATACATGGATCTCGTGGACTATATTTTCAACTTTTGATACTGTAGGAAACTTGTTTACAATTTTCAATACTAAATTCATTATGTGGACCATGTAGTGAATGCCAAGCATGTATGGTGCACAAGTAGTTTGTAACTTTGTGCAAACATCGGTCCTTTGACCTTGCATCGGTGCAGCTCCATCAGCTCCTACACACACCAACTTTTTGGCAATTGTCAACTCATCCATACCTACAATTTCATTCAAAGATTTCTTGAGTAGTTCAAATATATTTTGCGATGTTGAATTGTCCTTCATTTTATGAACACAGAGAAGATGAGCTTGGGGAATATGTCGTTCTATAGTATACAAATGCATACAAACCCAAGAAGTATTGTCTGCCACAATAACTTCATCTGAAGATAATGCAATGAAAATTGACTCTTTTACTTTCTCCTTTAAATCTTCCTTTTCAAATGAAGCAAGACAGGTTTCCCATTCCCATCCAGCATTTACTAACCAATGTGACAAGGGATAGTGAGGAACATTCAAAAAAGATAATAAACCATAATATTCTGGGTAGTCTGTCATAGGATGCCCTCTAGACAAAATATGAAAAACAACACTCATCTTAACAGTTTTCGGCATATTTGTTGCTTCCATTGCTTTTCCAAATTGAGCCTCAAGTGTACCTTTACATGCAACAATGTTCGACATTCTTTTTTCATGCTCTTCATAATCCGTTGCATACCTAACATGAAGACATTCTTCCTTTGATTTCCATTGTACGACTAATTGTTCCTTTCTTTCTATGATTTTTTTTTCATAAACTTTACCAATATGCTTTTCTAAAGTGTCAATCTTTAGCTACAACATCTTGGCTCTTCCACATTTCCAACTAAAAATCATACATTTGGCCAATGTTTCCTTTTCAATATCGTTTATATTGTTAATCCCCACTGGTACCATGAATGGGTACTTTGACAACCAACCAAGTTGAAAATTCTTTGTCATTTCCCACTCGCACCCCATTTTTTATTTGCTTCTTCTTTTCTTGCTACCAACATCATCATCCTCAGCCAAGTCAATTATCTCATTCTAGCTAATCAGGCCCAGGGTATCCCTTGGAACATCTTTTGTGCTACTGCCATCCTGATTTGATACATTTTGATTTAAATCAATGACAATATCAACTTGACCTTCTAGTGGCAGTGAGGTATTGTGAATGCTACCAATATTTGGTGGAAGAGTTGATGATGTAGCTCCATCTTGACCTGATGGATCAGAATCTTTGGCAATTCCAAAGTAAAACTATATAGTATGTCTAAGTTTTTGGCGTTTTGATGGCCTCCCAATCTCTTCACCACCCTGAGGAGTGGCAGGAGTCTCTTCACCACCCCGAGGAGCCTGAGAAGTGGAAGGAGTCTCTTCACCACCCTGAGTAGTGGCAGGAGCCTTACCCTTGCTGCTCGAGTCACTCAACATATTGATCTCTCACTTTGAATAAAAATTGGAAAAAAATGTCTTCTTGTTTAAGAAGGACAACGAATATAGATATCATTCCCTACTCAATATCATCTTTAAGACTAAAGTAAGAATGGAAAAGAGATAAAGAAAACTTATTATTATAACACTATGAAGAAATGATCACTCACCTTTAAGTCTACATTTTCGACTTTCGTTGACTTCCAAATTGAGAAGTAGAACCTCAGAATTGAACAAAATGTGTAAGAATAAATGACACTTTCGATTGTATTTATGTCAATCCATATTTGGCGAATTCCGTGGGATTTTTAAATGGTATATTAAAAAATTAGCAAATCCCACGTGCTTATACAACAATTCGTTGTAATTTTCAAGGCAAAATGTGTCCTCAAATGTAATTATTTTTTAATGTTATTGGCGAAATAGGTCCTCATAAGAAACTATTTATAAATTTTAATTGGTGAAATGGGTCTTCACACGAAACATTTGTAAATTTTAATTGGCGAAATGGGTCCTGATACAATGTTGTTTTAATAGTATTGGTGAATATGTAGGTGTTTTATTACATGCTTCTAGGATTCTAAGCGAAAATATTAGTTGGTCCATTTGAAACGTGTAGATTGTTATAGAGAATTTGTTTCTTAAATATGCCTCATAAAAAAAATCGTTGGAAAATGGACATGCATTGGACCGATAGTTTGTGAAATCTAGGCGATTTGGACACCCTATTGGGTGCAAGAAATTTTCCAATTGGCAAAGATTCTCCACTAAAGTTTTTCCTAGAGCACTTAGACAACTTACTAATGAATGTCGTGCTTTAAAGAAGAAATTAAGAGAATTTGATCCTTATGGGGATCAAATTGAGTGTATAATATGTTAATAGTTAGTTTTCTTTGCTCCTTGCCATGTGATATTTGTAGTATTATAACATGCTCACTACCATCCATGAGGGTATAAACTAGGCTTTGTGCAATCATCTTTCATTTTGCAAGGAGAAACATATTATAATCCATTTAGCTCACCTTTTTCCTTACACTTGGGGGGAAAAGGGTTAAGTAGCCTTATGTTAGGTGCATTCCTTTGTAACATGCCAATTGTTCATGCAAGTAAATTTCCTAAGTTTTCTCTTTCAAGTAAGTAAACTATGTTTCATTCCCATTGCAATATTTCTTTTCTTTTCTAAAAGAGAACATATGAGCATAATTGGCAAATAGATTTCCAACGAATTGATTTCATTTCCAATATAATATTTCACTTATTGCCATTTTTTGAGATCGCATACAAAATACATGCATAGCTCAACTAAGATTCAAACCAATAGATATAGATGATCCATGAATCTCCTTTCAAATCTTGGTTGCCAACTGTTGAGGGGAAGCATCACTCAAGTTCTTTTATGCCAACCATGGACTCAAATGTGGTCCCCCACACATCTGCCACATATGGAAAGATGGCCCTTCCCTTCAACGAAGAGATTGGTGAAGTAACCTCATAACTACAACCTTCTTGAACTTAGTGTTGTGCCTTACATAACTATAACTTGTCTCCACTACAATCCTGAACTAGCATGTATAAAAGGCACATGGTGAATTGACAATGTAGCCAAAGGAAATTACACTACTTTGGCCAAAGTATTCTCACTCAGTACTTTCAGTGACATCATCCTATTCACATACACTACTCTAGCTCAATTTGAACTTAGACCATTATATTCTATGTTTTAGGTAATTTCCTTCCATAGGTAATATTTAACCTCAGAAATAACCTATTCCCTTTTCCCAAAACACAATGATATTTCTACCAAGTAAGCATAAGCATATGTTATCCCCTTCATTGGATATTCTAATCCTAGGTATAACACATGATATTTCTAAGCCTACAAATTAACTTTGCATAAAATAACTTTACAAGCTATTCTCATCTCATCAATCCTAATATATAATACTATTGATAAACAATCACTCCTTACTATGGAGTATGTAAAATACTCGTAAGGAAATCATAAAATTCATGATTCTTTTCCTTTCCAAATAAGCAAATAGATCATTACTCTATTTCAAGCAATCTAATGCATTTCCAAATAAAACATACAAGACATTCAATCTTTTAGAAAAATAGATAAACATAAAGAGATTAGCATCACATGCATGTTAATTGCTTTAATCCAATTGACTCATTGGTTCTTAAGCTGAGCTCACTCTTAAAATCAGCTTTGCAACTATTCCTTCTCAAATTCCTCACTAATATTCCTCACAAATACCTCTCAACAACCTTAATAACTTCACAAATAAAAAGCAACAGAATGTAGAATTTGTGATAATACATAGTAATTCCTATTCAAATGAGGTAAGAGCTCCTCTATTTATACCCAAAAACTAGCATCTATAGGCTAGAAACAAGGCCAACGAACTGACACTTCTCAACTCAACTCAATTGACTCAGTATGATAACTAAAAGGTGGAAAAATCCTATCTCAATACTCATCCAAACAAAACAATAGGTTGACTTCATGCCAACAACATGTTGACTGATTCATATTTGCACGTGTTCTATACTGGAAATTGACTTGCAGGTTTAAGAGACTTCTATTGAGCTACTGATTTCGTAATATGACACCAAAAATTCACCATATTACCTATCATTTAGCTTGTTGTTCCACAGAAGAATAAGTCAATACTTCAATTGGCTACATTTTACTAAGTCGACTTGTTCATTGCTAATACATTTGAAATTTAACAAATGAGTCAGCTTCACTTTTAATAGTGATGCTTTCTTCACTTAATAGTTTGTGGTATTTTATCTTACCACTTCAATAATGCGCAACACACTAAACATTATGCTTTATTCATTAAATTCAAGCTATGCATTCTTATCGCATTTTATCAATGATAATATATGTGGTTAATTAGCATTGTGTTATATCTACATTATATTGGCCATATCATATATCCATTACATCAGCCATAATATATATATGTACATACATATAAACATTGCTAAATAGTGTTAAATATCATATTTTTATATATACGGATATATTTATCTTCTTTGACAAATAATTTTGTCTAAATAATCCATTCATTTCTCAAATGAATGAGATCAAGTTAACATTTCATTTACAATATCGTATGTATATACATATCTATATTCATGTATACGTACATATACATATATTGATATATTTGTATGGGAATTCCTTTTGTCAACACATATGAGTATATTGATATGTGTATATATGGATAAGTGCACAAAGTTGAGTCCATGAAACATGGAAGTTTTTTCCTTAGACAAAAAAATGAAATCGGCATTGCAAAAATGGGATCCCAATTTTTATAAACAGGATCCTGATTTTTATAAACGGGTTCTGGATTTTTTAAAATCGGGATCCCATTTAGCTTCGAGATCCTGAGCCTAAATGTAAAACAAGATCCCGCTTTTTAAAAATTGGGATCCCGTTTGTTAAAGGGTCCCGAACCGCTGGACAGGGAATGGGATCTCGATTAGTACGAAACAGGATCTTGATTTATAAAAATCAGGATCCCATTTTGTAATAATCGGGATCCTATTTTCTAATGGTATTTATTTTTTTTTAAATGAACAAACTACATTTTACCAGTGCATGGGATCTCAAGTTGTGAGCGACAACGACCTCCACAAACAGTCTCCAGGTACCCATCTACCCCCATTTTTTTGCATTTTTTCATTTTTTATTGAAATTGTCAATAGAATAACTGATTTTAGCTTTTTTTTTAATTTATTTGATGTTTTAAGCATTTTATTTCCTGTTATAGTAGAAATGAGGAATTGTAGAAATAGATGAAAAAATGCAATGAAACCTAAAGATTTCTGAATAGAAATGAAAAAATGAACCTTGAATTGTATTTTAGAAACAAAATTTAGCTTTTGAAACCTAAATCGTTCGATCAAACCAAAAAAAATTGTATTTGAAAACCCTAATTGAAACAAAACAAAAAAAATTACATTTAAAAACCCTAGAAATTGAAATGAAATTTAAAAATTGCATTTAGAAACCCTAATCAAGATTTTTGAAACCTTGAATTGAAATCAAACAAAAAAAATTGAATTTGAAAACCCTAGTTTGAAATGAAATGAAAAAATTGCATTAAAAACCCTAATTTCTTAGAAATTGAAACCCTAAATTGAATTGAAACAAAAAATTTTGCTAAAACCCTAAATTGAAATCGAACAAATCATTTTGATTTAAAAAACCCTAATTTTGAGCTCAAGAAAATTCGTTTGCATTGCTTAAATGTTTTAAATTTCATTTGCATTGTATGGAGAAAATGATATGTTAAAATTTTGTTTCAATGTTAAATTATAATTAGATTAGAAAACAATATGTTAAAGAATAGTTACAACTCATAAATTTTATCAATGTTTGTTTGCAAATTTAGTTAGAAAATTCATAAATCCAAGTGTACAATCGATTTCCAATTGGCAATAACTTGCAAGTCCATTATTCCAAGGGCCACCCAAACTTCACTCTAAGTTAACTTAACCCTAAACCCTGAACTCTAAAATCTAAACCCTTAACACTAAAGCATTCATTTGTCTTAGGACCTTAAAATGAAATTTGGTTTCCTTAAAAAACCCTCTATTGTCACCATCCAGTAGAGCTTTTTGTAATGTTTTCACTTATTGGAACACATAAGTATCTAGAATACCAATGGATAAAAAAAAACAATGGAAAACTATTATTCATATCTAGAATACCATAAAAGTATAATTATAGCAATTCCAATTGGAAACACTTGAGTATATATCATATGAAATTTTAGTAAGGTGTCTATTATAGGAGAGTTGATAATACATGGAAAGAGGTTTGTATGGGAATATATGTATTAAGAAACACATACCATGACCTCTATAGGATTTTTAAGATGTGATCCTAGATAATAATCCACCCATCCTTGCTCATGGGATATATCTCGACACATTTCATCCCCTACCAGGAGGAATGCATATCCAATACTTGATCACACCTCAAATAATGAGAAGGTATAGACCACCTAGATTCATTAGAGTGGTCACAATAATTGGAGTCATGATTAAAGGAGAAATTATTATTGATCCTTTTATAAAAATGAGATTTATTTTGGAGAAGGATTAAAATATTTAGGATTCTTGTATAGTCATCACTTTACTAATAAACATAGAGAAGCAAAATGAGATGTATCTTGCATAATGGGTTCTTTAGCAATTAAGGGAGATGATAACCAAAAAATTACCTATATTTTGATACTATATAGATGGATGTGGAAGGATCGAAATGCATCAATAAGGAGACCAAGATGGAACCATTTAACACCTAAGGTACCTATTACATGGGAAAGGGGGGAGGTACATGATGATAGGTTGGAGGAACTAGGCTATTATTACAATAGAGAGAGGAGGGGGATTCATATTATGCTCCTATAAATAAGAGGTCAATTTAGAAGAATAAGAAAACTCTAATAACAAAGGAAATAATTCTATAGAGGGAGTGAGTGGGATTGTTGAAAATATACAAGGAGAGAGGTGAAGGTCTTGTTGATGGTGTTTTCTGCACAGCAACAACTCAGACAGAATGCAATATTATATCTCTCTTGAAAGATAATCTTCAACAATAAATTGCTAAAAATCACCCCAAGGTCTCTCGGGTGTCAGGTCATGACAATGCATAAACAACTCAGATAATATGTGAAAATGCTGGTAATCACAAGGGGCCTTACAAATGAACAATGCTGGAAGTGAATTTTCATCAGATGCAATGATATGGTGATTCCTTTAATCCTAAAACTAACCCAGATTTAAAATAAACAGCAAAAGAGATAAGGGTTTAGTGAGATTCTATTTATTCTAACTCCTAAGATCAATCACAGTAATGATGAAAGCTGCAAATGGACAGATCCCCAATAAAACCGATCTCTGCTTGATCAAGGACAATCCTGCAACTACACAGAAATGGTGCAATCTTCTAGGGAAATCCAAAGATTTTCAGACTTTGAACATTCATTCACATACCCAACTGCTGGCACAATGTAAACAAGCATTCTCAGTTGAACTTAGTACAGAAGTGAGGCCCAAACTAACTTTACACAGCAATCTACAATCAGCAAATTTCTAAAAGTATGGACCAGAAATCGATCAACATCATTAACATTTCACCACCATTGTAAAAGAGCTGAAATCTAACATCTAACATCTGAGAATCAAGAACAAGAAACCATACAAAACTGTTGAAAATAAATACAAAGTTTTCCAAATCAACAATCCAATTGCATTACTTCTCCAGCACTACATAACAATTTCAAGTCTCTCATCTCCTACAACTAATTCTGAAAACTACTTGCCAATTCTGGCCTAAAATAACTCCTAAAATCTCTCCCCCTTTACAAATGAGGCACAAATGCCATTTATAGAGAACCCCCAAACATGTCGGCCCAATTAGATTTTACAATAATAACTAGCCTCAAACAGGTCGGCCAGGAGAATTTCAAAATAGGACAAGATCTGCATTAAATGCATGAATATTATCCATGTCGGCCCACGATCTCCAGCAAGATCAAATTCACGTTTCTTCCAGAAAGTCCTCCAGCTGTAGACAGTTTTGGCATGGATTCTTAGGCAGGTCCCACTTTGAAAATTTAAACTGAACATTTCCAGATTTCCCTCTTTGGCACGAATCCATATGCAAGTCCCCCTTTTAATATTTGTTTAGTCCTGAAAAAAAGATATCATCATTAATAGCCCACATGTTCAAATTAAATTTTAATAAAATTTTGACGACATTTTATAAGGAAACTTTCCATTTTCATAATTTTTCCATTTTTGGAAATTTTTATTTTCAATTTTTTTTTTTATCTCAAGAAATTTTCATTTTCGTGGATCATTTTTTAAAAATTTCCATTTTGGAAAAAAAATCATTTTCGGAAAAATTCCCATTTCGGGAAACCAGACCAAGGGGAAAATCCGGGAAAATCCAGGTCAAGCGGACTCCAGACTAGAATCCGAAAAAACCAGCCGGACAGGATTCTACCGAATAAGGCAAAAATTTCAACAATAGATCATCAAAACAAACCAAGAATGCGCGAAACATCGTGTAATATATCAAATTAAGCATGGGGTGTTGAGCATTTATCATCAAATTCATCAATTTAATCCAGTATTTCAATTTGCACAAAGCCAGGCAGAAAATCCGGAAAAATCCAGTGTGGACCGGACTTCCGCGGATGGCATAAAATTCTGGACTTTGGCACATACCCAGAAAACTGAAGAAATCCGGGAAAATCCGGGTCGGGCGGAAAATCCCAGACTGGACCAAAAACCCGGACTTTTGCACAGAGCCGGACTTTGAGCGGACTTCGAGAAAATCTGGACGGACCGGAAAATCCCGGATTGGGGTAAAAACCCGGATTTTGCACAGAACTAAGTTTTTTCAAAGGGCAACCTGGGGAGCTCACTTGGGAAAGCAAGATGAACATCTAAGGACCTCCAAAGGCAACCAAATCAATAAAATTAATGGGCCAAAAGACACCAAAAGCCAGAGCAAAAAGAGGGTCCCTACTTTCAGTGAGGTGTGTGTGCAAAACTGCACAACAGGTCTCAACACCTACATAGAATCCTACACAAAATACACCAATCTAGGTACTTCCTAGAAGGATCAAGATCCCTGTGAGTAGCCTCTTTTTATTTTTGTATCTTCTACATATGTATATTTATTTCTTTATTATGTGATTAAAATTATGTATGATATAATTTATTAATAAGTGATTACAAGTATAATTATTAAAATATTTAATATTTATTTTGATATACCCTAATGTAGGAGGAAATTTTTACTTGTTTTGATACATGTATATTATTTTTGTGATATGTATAGATTGATTCATTTTTAACATGATACTTTTTTTTATTAGAGGGGTAAACACTTTTGACCCAGAGCTATGAACCGATGAGGTCACAATATGACTAAATTTGTACCTCACTAGACATAGATCCTCTTAAGCCATCCTATCACCCTAAATAATAAATTGGTGTCTTAAGGGGTCCTAATATGACATTTCTTAAGGGGATCAAAGAACTCAAAATTTGGTGAAGTTTCCCAAGGCAACCAAATTTATCAATTATAATAAGATCGTGCAAGATTATAATATGAATGAGATTTCATGATCTAGGCTGGTTAGTTGAAACAAGAGTTATCTCAATCAACTATTCCACAAGAAAAATTTCTTCACTAACTTGCAAGTTCATAATATTCCAAGGGACACCAAAAATTCACCCTAAATTCCATAAACCCTAAACCCTGAACTCTAAAATCTAAACCCTAAACACTAAAGCATTCATTTTGTCCTAGGACCTTAAAATGAAATTTGGTTGCCTTAGGCAACTCCACCAAATTTCATTCCCTTAAGCCATGTAATTTTGTCGTAGGATCTTACTACATAGATCCACTTAAGCTATCCTATTACCCTAAACCCTAAACTCTAAACTCTAAACCCTAAACCCTAAAGCCATCATTTTTTCTTAAGTCTTAATGAAATTTGGTTTTCTTGGGCAACTTCACCAAATTTTATTCACTTGAGCCATGTCATTTTGTCTTAGGACCTCACTAGACATAGATCCCCTTAAACCATCCTATCACCCTAAACTATAAATCGATTTCTTAAGGGGTTCTAATATGACATTTCTTAAGGGGATCAAATAAGTTCTCAAAATTTGGTGAAGTTGCCCAAGGCAATCAAATTTAATGATAATAAGATCATGCAAGATTATAATATGAATGAGATAAATCATGATCTAGGTTGATTAATTTACGGTTTAGGGTGATAGAATGGCTTAAGGGGATGTATGTCTAGTAAGTTCCTAGGAAAAAATGACATGGCTCAAGTGAATAAAATTTGGTGAAGTTGCCTCAGACCTTGATGAAATTTGGTTGCCTTAGGCATATTCACCAAATTTTATTCACTTAAAAGCCATGTCATTTTGTATGAGGACCTTACTACATAGATCCCCTTAAGCCATCCTATTACCCTAAAACCTAAATCCTAAACTCTAAACCGTAAGCCCTATAGCATTCATAAATTGTCCTATATCAATAGTTAATTGTATTTTCATTCAAGTAACATGCCTTAGACATAAATGAGGCTTACATATTTTATCATTTGTATTCAATTAGGCCATTTATATTGAATGGTTAAAGGTATTTTCTAAACATGTATCTTACATTTTGAAATTACAAATCTACTGCAGGTTCACTCATATTTTAAAGATCACATGGATTGATTCAATAATATTCACAATCAACCTCCACGCCATCCATCTCCACCACCTTCACCTCCACCTCCACCCATTCCACCTCATAATCCCCCACCTCCACCACCTAAAATCGATGGTGCTCGTTTGTAAGCATGAATCAATGCCAATGTTAGAACCATCCAAGATCAAATCAACATTATTCAAAATGATGAATGTGTCACACCACCTGTGAGGATATTTTCATCTAGGATGCAAACCCTTGTTGATGTTGTCAAGTCTATGGATGGGATCTTAGATGAGCATCAACAATGGCTAGAGGAGAGGAGAACTTCCGATTCTGAAAAGGAAAACACAAATAAATGAAGAGATGCAATAGAGAGCCACAATAGTTTCTAAATTAAGACAATGATCTTAAATAGTTATGAATTTATGAATTTGGTGAATGATGGATATTTTGTGTGATGAATTTATAAATTTGGTTGGATGGATATTTTTGCTGACATGAATTTATGATTTTGGTTCTAGATGGATATTTTTAGTGACATGAATTTATGATTTTGGTTCTATATGGATATTTTTAGTGACATGAATTTATGAATTTGGTGGAATTTATGAACTTATAATGATGAATTTATAATAGTATATATTTTATGACTATCTACTAGATCATAATTTATCCTGTTGGAAAATTGTAATAAATATATGTGTAGACATAAAATGAGCTTTTTATGAATGTTTCAAGTTTATTGTTTAGTATGTACACATGTATTAAAATTGTATATAGTTCTTAATTTTTGAAATTTGTATGTATGTACATAGTTTAGTTTAATGATGTATGCATGCAAATTATGCATCGTATTTTTTATTTTAAATGTATGTACATGTTAAATTTTGAATTTTGTATGCACATGCTCAAGTTCAATCAATGTATATGTGTGTTTCAATTTTATATGATCTTAATGTATGTATGCACATCCTATTTAAACAAATTTGCATGTGTGTTTCAAATTTAACTATTTCTTGTAATTTTTTAAGTTTTTATGTCAATTTTGTATAATTTAATGCAAGTGCACATTTATATCTCATATCATGGATGATTTTAACATTGATGATATCATCAATCCACCACCTCAACCACAACCACATCCACCTCCCCCTCCACCTAATATGCCACCTTTAGTACATGTCGCATCTAATGAGGCTCGCTTGCGAGCACACATAAATGATCAGGTTGCATCCATACAAAATAAAATCAATGCTATGCAGAGTCAAGCATTGATTCCACCACATGTGAGGCGTTTTGCATCTACGATGCATAACATTGTGGATGCCATCAGGACCATTGATTCTAATCTAGATAGGCATCAACGAGACAGAGAACAGATGAGACAATTTTATGCTGACAGTCTCTCTTACAAACAAATTTTAGACCTTAAAATAATGAAAGCCCACCTATCCCCCTACTTTCTCGACCTCGTTACTCGACAACCCATTCCTCCCAACAAACCTAGAATATCCATGAGGTGGTACATACATCCACAGATGAGTGCACATTTTTGGGATCGATGGTATATGGCTTTTGATAGTCCCCCACATGCTAATTGGGAGTTCCCATTGTATTTTTTGAGAAAACTATATGTAGATTTTGTTATGGGGAAAAAGCCCAATTATTTTGATTTTAAATCATTTCAGGGTGTTGGTGGCAGCATGCCACAACAAAGGTTAGGGGCAAGGGTTGATCCCCAATGCCCCGTGCATGTGCAACCCCTTGTTGCTACTCCTAGTCCTCCCATTCCCACACCTGTGCATCATCGAGTTGTGGTCTTGACATTAGGTTCCCTTAGTACACTCGTAGGAGACCTTGATCAACATGCTTCTGCGATAGCGGGTGGGGAGCATAGAGTCGATGATGATGGAGGAGTTTTTTGTGGAGCTGGTCTGAGTACCACTCCAGGAGTGTTGAGGCCAATCCCCCATGTATGTACTAGTTGTCATCAAGTATGCTATGGACCTGATCAAGCCACACCTAGTTCAGGTGGACGTGGAGATTTTGGTGGTTCATCTGGTCGCATCAATTCATTTGTAGAGTTTCTTACAGCAAACCATCACCCTGAGTACACTGTAACATAGGTTTAAATATGCATCTACACGTTCATTTTATAAGAATTTTGATGAATGTATATATCAAAGAAAAGTTTGCAATACATTTTAACAATCAAACTGTTTGGTGTACAAATGACACTAACGATGGGGCAATCATCCATTCCACAAGTACATACATCGACACCAGTCCTACTCAGCAACCCTTATGGGGTATTTTGATTTCAAGTTTAAAAATTATATATGAAATGATTTTTAACTAGAATTTTAAATTTATAATTGAGTCACATATATGTTTGAAATATTTATGTTGGTTTAGGTGAGTCAATCGGCTTCCACATCGATTCCACTTGAGGGATTGTCGAGCACTCCTCCACTATCGAGCGTCATAGATCAAGGGAAGGTACATTTATATTGTAAATTGTTTAAAGTTTACATTAGTATAGTTATAATTATGAATTTTGAATTCACTATATATGAAATGTGCATGTACACTTGTAAATATTATAGGTGTTAAATGTCTATGTATGTATGTCTAGGTTCATACCACAATGAGAATGGGCATCAGGAAAACATTAGATGTTGCGGCTACTCGTGAGGCCTCTAATTTTCAGGTTTAAAAAAAAAAATTCTACACAAAATGTGCAAACTTGAATATATATATATAAACCTAATTCAAGTATACATGCTTTAAACCTAATTCAAGTATACATGCTTTAATTTTGATCTTGTAGGACTTTGTTAGTGCGACTTTCAGTCCTGACCTAGACATAGTTACACCTCCAGGAGGACATGTAGAGCAAGCTCCAGATCAAATGGTAATTTAAATTTTTTATTATATTTAAAGTCAATTATAAATTATATATTCTGAATATAACTTTAATTTTAAATTTTAAATTGAATATATATATAATATGAGCTAATACATGTTTTAAATTCTTTTTCTTTTATAGCATGAGACACATCTTGTAGTTGAGCATGTACAGACAGGTCCTAGAGAAGAGGGTGCACAACCTCATAATACTGTACAATTAAAATATGATAAATTATAAATTAAATTGAATTAAATCATTTTTAATTATAGACTTGTACATCTAATTTCAACTTTATTTGTCTTGTTTATGTAGATTGATTCAAAGAATTTAGAGGTTGCTTCAGGTGCACCAGAGCATCCAGACCCAGATATGATGGTAATTTAATTTTATGATGAATTATAAATTAAATTGTCATTAAATCATTTTTTCATTGTCTTACATTTGATTTCATCTTTCTCTTGTATAGAGTGTTTCAGGTCATCCACATAGTCCACATGGCGTGAAGAGGTCTCTTGATTATAGAGACAATACATGACCTAGAAACATGATTTTATGGGTTATATTTGTTTATTTCATGGACTATATTTTTGGTTTCTCATGTGCTCTATTGGACTTTATATTTCATGGCTCAAGTACTTAGTTAGACTTTAGTTCATGGGTTGTACTTTGATGGACTTTATTTCATGCGCTTAATATATTGGTTTCATGCACTTAATATGTTACATAAATTATGGACTTTATTATTGTTTAAAATTTTAATTTACACATGTACATTTAAGCATTTTATGTTCATAGTCCAAACATTAATATAGGACATTAATGTGAAATTAAAATTGAAATTAATAGGACATTTTAATATTTATACTTTACAAATTTAGTGATCTCATACATGATATACATGATATGTACATTCATTAATTAGTGATAATTAGTCAATGAACTTATTCAATTCACGTCAATCAATAATTAGTCAATAAATCATAATTTACAAACAAAAGCAATTTGTTTATATACCAGAAAGGATAAAATTTTAAGAAATAAACAATACCATAGAATATTAGAGAATAAAATCATTAATAAATTCTATAAATAATAGCATCCAACACTAATTTATAAGCTGTCAAAACAAATAATGACATCCAATACTAATTTATAAGTTGTCAAAACAAATAATGGCATCCAATACTAATTTATAAGTTGTCAAAACAAATAATGACATCCAATACTAATTTATAAGTTGTCAAAACAAATAATGGCATCAAATACTAATCTATAAGTTGTCCAAAAAAAAATAGCATCCAACACGAATTATAGGTTGTCTTAAGGGGATGTCTTAAGGGGTCCTAATACGACGTCTTAAGGGGATCAAAGAGGAGTATAATTGAGTATAAATATTAAGTGATATTAACAACTATTATACGTTTTAGGGTGAGTCATCATAACAAATGATATAATTAAGTATAATGTTTAGGATATGTGCTAATACGACATGTCTTAAGGGGATGTCCTAAGGGGTCCTAATACAACATCTTAAGGGGATGTCTAAAGGGGTCATAATACAACATCTTAAGGGGATGTCTTAAGGGGTCATAATACAATGTCTTAAGGGGATGTCTTAAGGGGTCATAATAGAATTTCTTAAGGGGACGTCTTAAGGGGTTATAATACAATGTCTTAAGGATATAATTTATTTAACAATAATGTATGCATGATATTTAGTGATTATACAATCAAATATAAAGTTTCAAAGTAGGAAAACATGCACATTTAACAAATAAAATATATAGAATATTGATTTTGATACATAGAAGTACATAGAGTATGTTTGATTCTGTAAGTATGTATGTACATATATGTCATCTCAAAACAATGTTTACAAAATTTGGATATGCCATCTCAAGACATCTCAAACTCGTACGAATGTAGTAGGTCTTCACACCACTTGATATCAAAAAGGTACAAGCAATATCAATGAAATCATCAAAACATACATATTTTTATTTATATAAAACTATCTATATGTACACAACTCAAGTACATGCATTTAAAAGTATTCCACACATGTGTGTAGGTTGAATCTAGGCATCCTCTCCTTTTTGTTTCAAAGTATGAGATCAATGAAATGATGGCTTAAGGATACAAAAAAGGATAATAAATCAATTTTAACTATTAATGTACAAGCAATATCAATATGTAATCGAAACATGTATTTAAATATAATTTAACGAATAATTACCTATTTTTACCAAGTACTCCATGTTGTCTAGGTTGAATTTGCATGGACTAGATCCTTTTTGTGATTATGCCTTAAGGATCTATAAAAGGACAATTTAAATCAATTTCAACTAATAACACACTTGACCAATATCGAAACATGTATTTAATGCATTTAAAAGGACAATATAAAACTAAAACTATATTTACCTGTATTTACTTGTTCCATTGTACCATCTGCATCCTCTCTTTTTTGCAATGCATCTATGATTGTCTCATGCTCTTCCATATAAATTGTCCATAGCACTTTATTTGAAGGTCTTCCACAATACCGATCTAGTTTTATATTTTTTTCCACCACCAAATGTGAATAATGTATAATCTTTTTTATGCATTTCATAATCTTTGAATGCAGGTAGACCATTCTTCCTTATCAGGTATTTTCATAGCCAACCACCACCAATCTTATTGGAAAACATGAAAACCATCATCAAATAAGTTCTCAAAATTTTCTTAAGGGGATCAAAGATTTGTTCTAAAAAATTGCTTAAGGGGATCAAAAACTTGTTATCAAAATTTGCTTAAGGGGATGTCTTAAGGGGATCACCGTACCTATTGGATAATGATAGCCATCATCATCTTCTCGAGGTGCTATTAACTTATGTTTAGTTTCCACACAACAAACCAACCAATATTTTGTTTGATCTTCATTCCCCTCAAGTGCAACAACATACACATGTCCTGCCAAAAAAAATTGATTTAATAACTTGTGCATATCCATATAAATAATTTAGTATTACAAAATAACTTAATAAAGTGAAATAAAATGAAATAAATTGAATTAAAATTACCTTCTTGTACAAGGTCTGAAACATGGTCATAGTCTTCATATGCAAACACTTGATCATTTTCTTCAATAGTTCTTTCATATTGATCATGTGCTTGTGCAAGTGTCAACAATCTTTGCTCCCACTGTTCAACCCATTCTATATTTTCAAATGCTTCCCAATCTCTTGAGATATAAAACTGGAAAAAACATGCAAGCTCCCTTGTCCAAATAGTCCATGTGTTTGTTGTCAAACTCCTAAATGAATGCCATTTAGTAGATCCACTGATTGTCTCATAGTCAACTCTAGGTACAATGTTCTCTTCTTCAACCAACCAAAAGAATCGATGAACTGTAGAGTACTCACTTGAACTAGGTGTAGATAATCTTGTATTACACCAATCCACAATCCCACGTGCATCTTTAAATTTTACTGCATCCTTGAATTTTATTTTTTCTCTAGCAAGAATTCTTTTGACACACACACCAGCTCCATCATGTGCTCCTTTACCATGCCTAGCTTCAAAAAAACTCCATATATTTTAGACATTAAGTTCCTTGTGAACCCTACTTAACCAATAGAACATTCAAGCATTCTTGAACTGCCCCGTACAATTATCTGACCATATGAGGTGTTCTTTCATCTGGATTCCTCTTTCTCTTAAATTTCTATAAAATATACTAAAACAGTATTGAACAAACTCTAACGAGTGTAACCAATTGTCACTCAAATAAAAATGATACTCCCTCAAAAAATTTCTATCATCTTTAGTGCTATCATCTGCATGTCTATAAACAATATGGAAAAACATAGCTACTTGCATTGAATTATAATACTGTGATTGAATTTCCTCTTGCGGAGCGAGAGTATAATTCTCCGCAAAATCAACCACTGAAAGTATAGTACCAATTGGAAATGTGTTTCTACATGCGTGAAATTGGCCATCAAACCATCGAGCATGTTGAGAGTGCATGACATATTTTGGTACAATTTTATTCTTAAATTCACTCATGAATGCATGCACACTAACTTTTTTTGTAACTAAATCACAATGCTTTCCTATTTTTCCATCTTTTAAAAAATAGTTAACATTCTTAAATCTTTTAACATCTACTCATTGTTGTCCAAAATCATTATCAACACTTTCATGCATACAAATTCTTAAGAATGAAAGATTTTTACAGTTAATGCATTGTCCAAAAATACAAGAACTTAAATAAAACAATTTATCATTAGATCTTTCACAAAACAAACCTGAAATAAACTCCCTTATTGCTTCAGGTGGCATATTAATACCACTCATGTATAATCATGTTAGTATGCAAGGTACAACGTATATATCAAAAAACATCATAAAAATAATGAAATTGAACATGCATTTTACAACAAGATATTCGTTGCTTATTAATTTTTACATACCAAAGTTTACATTTTTCAAAAGACCTTTGATTTATTTTAATATTACCAGGTAACACTGAATCACCACAAAATTTTCTATAAAAATCAGTGTGTTGTATCTAATAGGTGTTTTGGGTGAGGATCGCGAACTTTGGACCCCACCCTTAATTTTAAAACATCTCTAGCATTAGATGAAATCCTAGTATTATCATGCCAATATTTTTTGATCAAAGATTTAATTTCAACATTCAATTTCATATCAGACCGCAGGAGTCGACCACTGAAACTCCAACATTGGTTGATAGGATCATTTTCTATTATTTCTCTTATTTTTGCCACTCTTAGCAATGTTTTAGGATGTATTTTTAAAACTTCACTAATATTGCTTACCATTCTTTTATTCAAAGTTGTTTTATTAACTAAGCAGTTTTTATAGCTCTTCTTGTTGCGTTTTTATCTTTAGATTGACTATTTTTCCCAATAGATTGAATGACACTAGCAACAATAGACATAACATGTTTTAATTATTGATCTTTTCTTTTTGGTTTAACATAAAAGCCTAACCTTTTCATTACTTTTCTCATTTTTTGCATTCTCATCAATTGCTTCATTAGTTGACATTGAAATGCAATTTTTTTACGATAAAATAATTTGTTGTATATTTTATTCGCATGTGTTCTTATTTTCCTCCAAGAAATTTGACCAAGAAGATTATCAAAAACACCACTTCCAATTTTTAAAAAAGTGTTTTCATTAAATTCAACATCACATTCTAGATTTTCATCTTCATCTTCATTTTCATTTTCATTTTCAACTTCAAAACAATTTACATTTTCATCAACAAAATGGTTTTCATTTTCATTTTCATCAACAAAACAGTTTTTGTTTTCATTTTCAACAAAAGGATCATTCTCATTTTCATTTGCAACAAAAGATTTTTCTTTTTTTGTTTTCAACAAATTCTATAAAAGTTTCATCTCTCTGAATATCATCAATGTCAACATCATTAAGTCCAGCATCTTGTAAAACTTCTACATACAAATTTACCACTTCACTAACATGTGGATTTGAAGACGTGCCTAGATTTGTGTATATTGAAACATTCTCCATAGCATTGAAAGAGGTATTTTAAGACATAGTAGGACTTGCTTGTATAATCATATTCTTCTCCAAATTGACTCCTTGCAAATTAGTTTCATCTACAACCATGGTCTCCTCAATGTTTTCATCTTCAAGAGTTGTGGAATTGGGTGCTCCACCATTATTTATTGATTTAGTTCTCATTATTCTTTCTCTTTGTCTTTGTCTCTCCTCTCTCTTTGCTTCAACTTCTTGAGTTAATGTCTTCCTTCTCTTATTACGATTTTTATCTCCCATGATTATAAAATTCTCAAGCACAAATGAATGTCAATAGTGAAATTCTTCAAAAAATTCAATCCAAATTGGAAGCTGAAGACCTATTAGGACAAAATTCTTCCTCTTGTGTTCCTCAAAACAAGTAGAAAACTAACATAGTTCCACTTTAAAAATTGTTTTTTTCATGCCTCCTTTGAAAAATTCAATCCATATTGCAAGTTGAAAACCTTTTGTTCCTCCAAACAAGTACAAAACTAACACAATTCCACTTCAAAAACGGTTTACATGATGCTTCCTTTGAAAAAATCAATCAAAAATCAAGTTAACCACCTGTAAAGACAATAGCTCATGAAAAATAGCCTAATTTTACTACTCTCGGTCGTACATGTGAAGTTGCAGACTTCACAGTAATTTTTGACAGTAAATTTAAATAAAACAAATGGGATCTCGTTCCCCTATATTAAATGTGGGGACCATTGAAAAGAGAATGGGATCCTGTTTCCCTTTCAACGGTCATAGAATTTAATATTAGAAAACAAGATCCCGCTTTAAAAAACAGGATCACGGGATCCCGCTTTACAAAACAGTATCATGGGACCCCACTTTACAAAACGGGATCTCGTTTTGTAAAGCGGGATCCCGTTTCCAAAAAATTGAAATTGGATTTGCTTTGTGGTCGGGTTTCTACCTTGTATTTTGGTTTGGGAAAAGCATTGGGAATCCAAACCTAGGCCTTCAACATGGTTTGACCTACAAGTTGAAGGTCCTAACAATGTCAGAGAAAAATACTGAGTTTGGACATATGGCTAACAACTTTTTTTGTAGAATTTTTTGACAAAATTAAAACCCATTTTAGATGAAACAATGCAGATTCCAAATATGTAATTTTTTTTACAATTGGATTATTTTTTCTATTTTTCAATTAATTCCTGATAAAATTGGTCCATAAACTTTACATATCAGGGTTTTTTACTATTTTAATAACTTTTGATCAACATAAAATTTTGACAAACGGATTGCA
>VDFB02275254.1:0-22677 GCA_007258455.2 Sequoia sempervirens | reverse complement strand
GAAAATACATGAACCAAAGCCTTCCACTTGTAAGCCCATAAAGAACCATCCTCATATTTCGTTTAAACATTTAGTCTAGATTGATTTATGGTAAGTTGTAAAGATTTCATTTGATTAAACTAGGCCTAAGTTTTCGATATGATTTCCATTGGAAATGACATCCACGTAAGATGTTTGAATATTTCGTTGAATAGATAGTGTGAATCCAATGACAATTAGAAAGCACACGTCAAAAAGTAGCGGCCACGGTTAAAGTGGGTGTGGAATAATATAGACTTCCTTCGTTCTTTCCTGCTTTTCGACACTTTGAATTGACTACGACTTTTTTAATTTACAATTCGAATAAGAGGTTTCAGACAAGAGAGACACAACGGAGGTCTATATAACACTTATTTCTGAAACAATTTACACAAGTAGCCAAAGCTAAGAGCAGAGGAACCGTTTGAGTAGAGGCGGAGTTTTCTTATGGCTTGTTCAGGGTAAGCGTATATCGCTTAATGTTTTTATGTTCTTTTCTTGCTTTCTGCTTATTCTGTAGCAATGGTTGATTGGTTTACATAGTTTATGGTGTAAATCTATTTAAGTTGATTTATTAACTTGAGTCGGTATTGTATAGGATGAGGAGATTCGATGGCAAAGTGGCAATAGTGACAGGTGGATCAAATGGTATAGGTGCAGCCACTGCAAGGAAGTTTGTGGCAGAAGGTGCTTATGTGTACATTGCTGACATCGATGAAGAGGCAGGGCTTAAAGTATGCCAAGAGCTCTATGGGAGTTCTTCTTTTGTGAAATGTGATGTGGCAATCGAGAGCCATGTGAAAGGGGTTGTAGATCGAGCAATGGAGGAGAAGGGACGTCTAGACATCATGGTCAACAACGCGGGTATGTTGCATGCTCATGGTAATTCCATCACTCAGGTTCCTTTGGACACTTGGGAAAGAGTGATGGCTGTGAATGTGACAGGGTCTATGTTAGGCATGAAGCACGCTGCGAGGGTCATGATTCCACGCAACTCTGGTTCCATACTCTTCAACTGCAGTGTGTTGGGACTTATCAAGACAGATAATTGCTCTCATGGCTACATGGCTTCCAAGAATGCTCTGTTGGGGTTGATGAGGAGCGGTGCAGTGGAGTTGGCAAAGACAGGAATACGTGTTAATGCTGTGTCATCCTTTGGGATTGTGACAAAGATGATTGAGGAGTGGCTTGATGAGGTGTCTAATGGGCAATGTCCTAAAGAGGTCCTTGAGGATGAGATGCAGAGGAATGCTACCAATGGAAGGAAGCTTACTGTTGATGATGTGGCCAATGCGTTCTTGTTTCTAGCATCTGATGAGGCTTCTTACATCAATGGCCACAACCTTATAGTTGACGGAGGTTATTCTGTTCATGGGCGAGATATTGTGTCCTTCAAAGACCCACCTTGCAATTAGAGAGTTGTAACATTGCCAATTTAATGAGTTTCATTTTCAATAAAAAAAGGGCTGGAGTCATTTTCAAAAATTGCACTTTATTCTTAATAAAAAATTAAAAAATCAATACAATAATATTTTAATGATGTCTTACATTTGGTACAATTGAGTTAGAATCATCAATTTGATGTGGTATACTCAACTCTATGATTAGGAGTTAGGATCCTTCATATATTCTTATGTTGCAATGGTTAAAAATATGTATGTTATCACATGAATAGTGATCGTGTGATTTTTAAAAAAGTGAATTTATGGTTTTAAGGATTTTAGACATGGTAAATTGAATCCTAGGTACATTGGACATTATTGATTCAAATCATTTTATAACAACTCATAAAATGAAGGTTCTATGACATGTTTATTGTTCAACCTTCTTGGCTTCACAATGCTTTGACTTGATTAGAATGTTGTGAACTTGGTTTTGATTCCATTTTGAATAGTTACTCGCTGCATGGAAATAGATACGTGGCTACACTCTCTCCTTTCACCACACTAGAGCTTGTAGATGAAAAATCCCTCACAACAAAGGTAGAGCTTTCTGGCCTTGAACTACTTTCTCCATAACAAGAAAATAAAGCTTTTCACTCAGTTTTTCCAGAAGCTGTGTTTTTCAAAATATAGCTTCCTTACTCTGAAGTATGGATTGTAGATTGTGATAGGATGCATTGGAGTGTACTCAATGCCTGCAAAATGGATGGACCTCCCACCGGCCAAATCAACCGGCGTTGCCATTAGGGGCATGGTCACTTCTGGGTCAAGGTAATTGCTTTTTAAACTTCAGATGTTTTCAAAACGTTCTAAATAGCACCCTTTTCAATTTGGATGCTCAAATGTAGCACCTTTTGATTCCTTCCTCTTTCCTATCTAGAATATAGCGTGTTTTTGGCACTGACTAAATGGGTACAGATTAATTTCTCCGCATCACACAGTACAAACAGTGGACTGTCCACCATCTTATAAAACTGATTATTTTTTAGGAATACTAGGACTAGGATTAGCAAGCTAATCTGCTGCAGTACCAGTGAGAGCTTGGCTGCCCTTGAATTGGACATGGAAGGACAAGCTCAAGACTATGGGGAATCCTCCTCAACTGAAACATCCTCAGAAGACAATGATTCTTGAACCAAGCAACTCAGGCAAAAATGATGATTTACAAGAGGGGAGCTAGCTTATGTGAGCCTTCTTTTTGTTGATAAGTCATTCCCATGGTGAATTCATGTTCCTTGGTCCTTTTTTAGAAAGATATTTGGTAAAGAAAATGATGATTTACAAGACCAACAAGAGGACAGAGTTAGGAAGTGTCCTAAGTATAAACACCTAAGTTATTTTTCCCCTGTGATCAACCTTACGTTGGTGCACAAGTGCCTGCATACGTACAGTGCAGGAACACAACACCCAGTAGAAGTGCCCAATGTTTGCACATGCTATTGCAAGAGTACAACAGTATGCAGGAGTATGCAGGGGGCAAACCATCAAAACTTGACTATGCTGTAAAAATTTAAATAGAAACATTAAACTTGAAATTTGGAACTTGAATAATAACTTCATAATGGAACTTAGGTACAATTGAAATCAAGCACATCTTATTTCATTTTTCCCTTACAAGTTTGGTTTTTTCCTATTAAATATAGAGTGTTTCTAAAAAAATTTCCATAGAAAGGTGTTCGGGACTACAGAAAGCAATAGCCCATTTGAGACCTCGATCAGTAAAGAGAGCTTTTGCAGTTGTGTCTAAATATTCTATGGGGGCTGCTTTTATTGTGCTATTTGTCTCATATCGTATATCCTTCTTGATGAATGTCATCCTAAAGTAGCAAAAGAGTACTTGCAAAAAAACTGCTTTCAACTTCAAAATATCTGAAACCATATGCCAAGTTCCAACTACAACTATTCAGTAGTGTACTTTCAAACATCAAATTGGAAGCTCGAGCTCCTTCCTTTGTATGGTGTGTCTCTCCATTCACTACTACTTGCAGAAACATAAAAACTTGCTTGATTATTATTGTACATTGTTTTTTCAATTTTTGAAGTTTCTTTGCCTACTTTGCTAATTAGAGTATATTCTGCATTCTCAAAGATCTTATGAAAGGATAGTGAATTCTGATGTTGAATTTTTTCCATCTTATATAAGCTTCAATAGTTTGTGGCATTATTTTAAGGATTGGATTGTCTGTGGTGGCAGTGTAGCTTTGATATTCAAATGAAAATGACTTAATTGTTGAGTAATTTCAAACTTACCGAGTTCATCAGGAGCACAAGACAGAATGGCTCTTTCCTTTTCTATTTTTGGGGAATTTTATGTTGTGGAGTAACTTCTTTCTTACCCTAAATTTATACGGTTATTAAAATACTAATAAGGCATTTTTCTGTTTAGCATTTTCAATCTTCTGGGGTTTTTGTTAATCTCTTATCTTGTAATGTTATCATATTATATTTGTTCAGTTCTTAAGACAAAATTCATAGTACAATTTTGAGGGTTCATAAGTATAAACTTGAGGTCTTAATTCCTTTATACTCCATTTATGGGAGGATCATATTGTGATCCACAATCTTTGCCTCAACTTTAGTTTTATTTTCTCCCATTCTGTAGACATTAAAGATTATCTGTAGTATTTTGATCGTTGTGCTGTATTCTATTTGTTCCAACCTTAATTGACAATAATTCCATTATTTGCATAAAAGACATGTTTTTCTCCCTTTTCTGTATTAAGATAAAGAGATTTAAGATGTATTGGCCATGGTCTGTTACAGTGTGGTACTATGTGAAAATTGCATACAAACAATTTTTCTTTTTTGGAATGTGGTTGGCATGCAGGCTTATGCAGACATCATCCAACATCATTTTAACAGCATTATGTTATATTTGTTGTTGTTATACTTCTGTCCATTAACTTGTAGAAATTTGGCACACACTCTGTACACAGAATCATTGTGTACAGAAATTTGTAAGATATTTGTAATCTGTTTCAATTCAAAGCACAGTTTGAATAGCAACTTTCTTACATCATAATAAGGTACCATGTACTAAATCACCTTCCTTATTTATACTGCAACTTTTTGCATAGATGCTCTATCATGACCTTCCAATTTCATTTACTTTCAAGTCTCCAAGGTTGCAGAAATGCAACCTATACATAACTAGAAATTTAATAGTAATCAAGACTTAAGTTAAAAGCCATATTTTATGCACTTTATGTAGTCATGACATTTCAAGGACCACATCTTGATGAAGAATTTTGGCAAACCAGTATTCTTTCGTGCATGCTCAATCATGACCTTCCAGTTGCATTTTACTTTTAATTCGTTTCAATTTCAAGCATGGAAATCTTCCATTGTCAAAATACTGGTTTGGCCCAAAAACAAAATAACATTCCAAGTGGTAAATATTCTCCACTACTGTATATTCTCCATTGCTAATCATTCAGATCTAATGGTTGAATGTTGAAATTGCTAGATTATTATTGTGCATTCTTCCACAGTGTATAAAAAGATAGTGAACCTGCGATGTTGAATTCCTGTCATTTTATTTAACCTCCAACAATTTCTGTTAGATCTGATGGTTGAATGTTCAAATTGCTAGATTATTATGATGCGTGGGGATCCAAAAACTGTTGTCTCCATTGTCTAAAGCATGAACCACAAAATAAACTGCAGTCTCCAATACAGAAATTTGTAATCTATTTCATATATTTCTACAAAGGATCATTGTGTACAAAAGTTTGTAATGTAATTCGAATTTGTTTCAATTTCAAGCATGGAAATCCTCCATTCTCAATTTGTAATTTGTACAGATATTTGTATTCTATACAAAAATTTGTAATTTATACACATATTTGTAATTTGTACAGATATTTGTACTGTGGAATTTCAACAAATTTTTTAAGGGGATATTTCATATGCCTGAATTGATTACAAAAGAAGATTGCAAATTTTGATGTGCAAGCGATGACAAAACTGCAAAAATTGATTCCCCAATCATAGTGCGTACACCTACAATCTGTTTGTGTTTAGCACAACAATTGTTGGGATCTTATGGTATATATGTGAATTGGTTTCCATATGATTCAACCAAACTATATAAAACTATCGGCACATTCCTTGCAGCTACCCCGGCTGCAAGTGCTAGTTTAGCCAATAGGCTATATTATGTGTGAGCTTTCAGCCGGGAAGTTGTCTCACGCTGCGAAATTGTCTCACGTCGGGAATTTGTCTCATGCCAGAAAAGATACCCGAAAATAGGACGCACACCGACGGAGCACCGACCCTTTAGTTTGTTTCAGATTGAAGCAGCACCAACCCCTTGTCGCGTGGTTGCATCTGCCCGGTATGTGCATTCATCTCCATTGTCCACAATCTACCATTTCAAAACAATTCCAAAACCCTAAATTGGTCGAGGAAACCCTAATGCTTCTCTATACCCTTTTTTCTACAATGTCTTGCTTTCAATTTTGTTTGTATATTTTTTCATACTAGATTGCCTGGTATGGAGCAAAGCTCATGCGATGAGGAGATAATTTTTCCACTACAATGCCATAACCATCACTTACTTCGATGCTCTGCTTCCCCAACCGCAGCGAGAAGCCATGTGTGGGCTCTGGGGTTTCAAGTGCAACTGCAAACGTTGTGCTCTAGAGAAGTCTCTCAACACTACTCTAGAGAGCTTGAATGCACTGTTTGAAGCTTTGCACCACGACACACTAGAGGGAACCTATGCGGCTAGGTCTGTAGGAGAAGACTTTACCATGGAGCTTCTTGATCATTGGTGGCTCTTCCAGTTAATTTTGGCTAAAAATATCCTAGAATGGTGAACAGATATAAGAATTTAAGGCTTGTAATTTTGTTTGTTAAGCAATACCAAGTACCTCTTTAGGCTTGTAATTTTGTTTGTTATATTAGCTCAAATTAGATGGCTGTCACACCAACTTCAAGAGTTTTACAATACACATAACAACAGGCAGGATGCATATCAAGTGAAAATAAGCAATGCTATATATGTGAGCTGCTACAAAGATCTTTACAAAAACTACTGCTTAGATAACTAATATGCCCATTTTATCTTATGTATTATGCTACTTCAGTGATACATAATATTATGTTTCTGGATATATAGACTGAATTCAACTTCATTTGATGTTTGGAATATTTAGTAGATGGCTGGCCTCAAAGGTGTAAAGCAATACCAAAACTTTGTCTAATGTATCCCTAATGAGCTTGTTAACTTCCTGTTTCCTTGTGAGGGTTTGTAGCACCTCAAGTTGCTAGATAATATGCAAAGCAGAGAGTGGCTTTTAAAATAATATGCATGCTACAGAGCTTTAGAATAAGGATCTATTAGGAAGAGATGTGCCCGCATTAGCTAAGAAAACTGTTGGGATATTTGTCTTTCTGTAAATATGAGAGAAGAAAACCAGGTTGAGTTGCTGAATAAATGTTCAATCTTCCTTTATGATTTCATTCAGCTTCCAAGTATGAGTTTGGAATTTTATGAGAGTGAATGAGTAAATGTAGAATCTTCACAGACTAATTGGCTTACAATCTTTTGCCTTTCTCTCCTTCGAATTGCCAAGAGGATTAGATAGGGAGCTCCAATAATGAACTTTTTCATTGTGTAGACCATTTAAATAAATAATGTTTTGATTGTAAATCCATTAACAGGGAAATCCTCATGAGAGACCATGGATTACAGAATGAGCCACAGTCTGCCCCAATTTTGACACCTCAAACGTATCTGTACCATGTCATGTAACCATGTTTGTAACATGTCAACATTGGAATCCAAGTGCAAAGGCTTCAGTCTATGGGGATTAAATTGTGGCATTTGTGTTGTAGCTTGGGGTATTTTTCCAAACAGTTCACTGCCTTCTCATGCCATTCCATCACCATGAGAAGACATTTCTTTGAGCTATTTTTCCAAAAAGTTCACTGCCCCAACTATGCTATTGCTTGCTATTATGTTTTGATAGATTCTTTCAACACATCCATAGCTTGTTCGAAAGCACCTGTTTTAGGCTTTTAGCCATAGCAGTAAGGCAGTGAACTGTTTGATAAAATGCTTTGGTAGACATGCATGAAAAATGTGGTAGCATAGACAAGGAAGTGAACAACTCTAATTGACACTAATAGAAAAACTGATACAACAGATAACACTATGCTTCCAACATAAACTTATCTTTGCTCCCAACAAAATTGTCTATGAGCACTTGAGCCAAAATAACAACCTGCAAAAACATTTATGGTCATAATAAATTAAATTCTTCCAGGTAATTTATGTCAGCTAATGACAAACATTTGTTTAAAATGTTTCAATATTAACCCTGTTTGTAGTTTAAAATTTTTCTTCTAAAAATGATCTATTATTAACAGCTTTTTCAATTTGTTGGCACAAATCATTGTCAGTTTGTTCAACTATACTGGGTATTAATTCTCTTTCCAAAAATATTTTGCAAGTATTCAGAGGACCTCCATTAATGTCTACAATTGAGTATTCTTATTTCTTCAGGATGATTTGTCCAATGATGATTAGAAACTTGTTTATTGAAGTCTACCAAAGTTTGGAAGAAAGTAGGAAGTGGAAGGGCAAACACCTTTCCCAAGATCTTGAGCAAATGGAATTGCTTCTTCTCCAGGTAACTGTTGTATCTTCTAAAGCCCACCTTGGCTGGATCTGTTACAACCAACCAACTCCACAAGGTCAATAATGAAAACATTTGATGTATAATGATGTATACATTTGATCAGCATCCACTTAAGTTAAATAAAGTTCTTTAGATAGCAAAAGATGTCATTCTTGCTCAGCTAATTGAAGCTCTCTCAAATATGTCTAACTCGCTCTCTATTGGCTCTTGGGTTTCCTTCTGACTTGAAAGTATCAGAGCAGATTGGCCTTGCTGGTGACTTGAAAGTATCATAGAAGATGGGCCTTGTTGTTGGAGTGCTACGTTATGCATTGAGCAATTTTCAGGGCAAGTGGCCTGGTAAGTATTACCTTTCTCAGGCATGTGCAAATTTGTTACCATTCAGTGTCTTGTAACAAGCTCAAATTAAATGCACATGCATGCATGCGAATCTTTTATTTTCAGGCGAAGATTCTTGGATGCAGACTTTTAGGCAGGAGCTCGATGCTCTTAGTGAGATGCTCAGAAAATTGCAGCATAATAAATTTCCCAATTTGGACGATTCGCCCTATTTAGAAGGAAAGAAATCACAGCATTGATAGCATATAAATCATTTGGGTTAGACAAAGAACTTATTTTTTTGGTGTGATATGAATCGATAAAGCATTGCTTTGCAAAATTGGGGGAGATCACATATAAGATGTTTCGTTTGAATAAAATGTAAAAATACTTCTTTGGACCATGAAATTTTTTCTAGGGTGGCTAGATATAAGTGTTGGTAGAAGGCTTTAAGTAGTCTTTTGTGGGCAAAAAACTAGTTAGTTTTGTGACCTGGATAACTATATATGTAAATATGTAATTACAATTCTAATGAGATGAATTTGAGGAACTGTTCCAATATTAAAGCGAAATGGTGTTTTTCCAATGCGGAAGTCACTTTTTTTCCTGTGGTGTTTTTCATCAATTGTAAATTTAGAAATTTTAACCATTTAGCACAGTATTTTAGAAGTTGTGTTCACCAATTATGAAGCAGTTAGCAAAATTTTATGGAAAATGTTCTACGGAGAATGAATGCAAGAGGGGTTAATTTTTTTCCTGCTTTTTATATTTATTTAAAGTTTTTGTTTGTGGGAAGACATTTTTTAAGTTGTTTGGAGTCAACGCAACATTGGGGGAAATCCATTTTGTTTAGGCACCAAGAGATTAGACCCAACTGCAAGAATTAGGCGTATCAAAAAGATAGGTAGTGTACTTAGGGGCCTAGGGCTATGTTTTAGCTTCTTTTGGGGCGTGGATGTTTTATTTAAACATTCTTACTTATAAGTTGAAAGCTGAAATTTGTGTTATGATAACATATGATACCATCTATGTCAAATCTTGCCATCGAGCAATGCGACCAGGTTTCTATACTATTTCTTTAAACCCTAATCTCAGAAAGCTCGAAATCTCAATTTTTAATATCCATGGCATTTCCATTCAGACTATCCAAGATTGCTCAAAGCTGTTGTTTCTTTGTTTATTTTAAATTGATTTTAGCATTTGAAGACAATTTCAGCATTCAATTGGAAGTTCAGCCCTGATAGGACTGTTTGATTGTCTATTTATGCTGGCATTTGTTGGTAGTTTAGGATTCATGCAATAGGAAAAACAATCAGCAGAATCTAGGGAAAATTAAGTCCTCAAACCTTTGTACTCCTTTTGATTTCTTAAAGTGTAAGTCTATTATGACATTGAGATTACTATTGTTGCCTTATTTAGGAGTACCAATGACTCTTTACCCACGTTCATATAAGCTAAAGTGTTTGGGATATATTGTTGTTTTCATTTGTTATGCATTTTAGAATAAGAAGAGATTGCTTATTCTATACTAATCTAAGTAGATCAGTGGTTAAATATAATTACTATAATTTTCCAGCCCACTAAAAATCTACTAGAGCTACTTGGTGATCAGAATGCTTAGGATAGCTTATTACGGCAATAAAGATAGCACCCTGCTGACTGGACATAGTATTAACAAGTATCTTATGCTATAGATGTTATACCGTTGAAAGAACCTCTGGGAATGTATACCTATCGTGGTGCCAGTGCTTCTGAATTTCATAATCCAATGACTTAAACATGGGTAGACCCAGTATCTGGGTTACTAGCTTCAAGTAAGGCCTACCAATTATTTTTCCATTTATCATATAGGTGAAAGAAAAATTAGCAATTTCATTCTCTCTATTTAGATCAAATCTCTTCCGACTATGCACTCAATGTCTGAATATTTGCAATATTTCAGTGGTAGGTTTGACATCTCTTTCCAGCTAGGAATCTAACTGCATTACACTAGTAGATAAAGATAGCCACAATAAAGCCCCTGACAGAGGACTAACTATGCTTCAACCTTTGATTCTCTTGCTTCAGAATTTCTTTTCGCCCATTGATATCACTTATATGACTAAAAACACTATATTCTGGACCTAGACTGGAGGATCAACTAGATTTCATTAGGTTAACAGAAATGTGATGGATATGCTCCATTTCATGATTTTATCCTTGCAGCACATTGCCTTCAATTAAAAGGCCTTGTCAATGGGTAATCCATTTTTTCCCATAAAAGGTTAATGGGAGAATTAATGAAAGCCCCTAATTATAATGACATTTTATGAGTATGCTGCCCACAATTTATTCAACACAGTCGGCAGCAGAGTGAGGAGCATTGGGTGAGTGGGCATTTTCCTAGCCAGAATGATATATGTAGAGGAACCATATATCTATATATTGTCTTCATCAAAATGTTTTTATCCTATCCTCCATAGATGATATAATACACGCAGGTGCTTCTGGTTCTTTACAGCATCCAAGCGCATACATACAAAATTATTTGCTTTTGTATCAGTCACAATTTGTGCTGTTGGTACGTATAATGAATCTAATACCATAGTTGGAAAATCGCCAAAACTCATGAAGTTTTTTGAAACGAGTAATTGCGAGAAGAACCAAAAAAAGAAAAAAACTCGCCAACTTTTTGGCGATTTTCACAAAAAAACGGCGAGTTTTTAAAAAAAACTCGCGCGATCAGACTATGAAGTCCGCCGGCGGCCAAAAGGTCATTGCATTTGGTTTTTTTGAGTTTTTTTCACTCTTGGCAGAGCAAAAACGGAGTTTAGAGCATTTTGCACCATTTTTTAGTGATTTTACGTTGAGGAGACGAGATTTGAAGGAGGATTTCATCGGATTTCAAAGGCAAATTGGATTTCCAGGTAGGTTTTCTGTTTTTGCTTGTTCTTTCTTTTTTATTTATTTTTCTTCATTTTTGTTGATTGTATGTTTAAAAAACATCATGAATGAATTGTAAAATAGATTTAAATACATTTATATTGTTGAAAAGAAGATTTAGATTCATCAAAACAAGAATTTGTGACACTTTTTTTCTGATTTTTTCTCATATTTTGCTGATTTTTCATTTTTTTGATATTTTTTTCAAACCCTAGTTTGTTTTTTTTAATTTGATTCTTCTTGTTTGTTGAAAACATATTTAAAATCATATATTAGCTTAATTTGTTTCTAATTTAAAGTAATTTTCTATTTTTTACATTTTTTTGTAACCCTAGTTTATTAATTTCTTTTTTTAATCCAATTTTTTTGATGAAAATGATTAGAATCTTAGATTAGTAATATATATTGATTTAATCTATATGTTTAGAATCTTAGATTACTAATTTAAAGTAATCTATGTTGATTTAATCTAATTTAGCTTGTTTTAAAATTTTTTATCAAAAAACTAACAAGTTGTGCTTTCACTTTTGTGTGTGTACTTGTAGGTTAATTGATAATGGCTTCTCAATCCGCTTCTACCCCTACTTCAGCCCCATCCATGCCTACGAGTGGGGAATATGTAGGCACTCGTCCAGCAGGAGCTAGAGATCCTGCTTGGAAATATGCATATGAAGGACCAGAACCTGGAACAGTGTATTGCATTAGGTGTAAAAATGTATACAGTGGAGGCATCAATCGCCTCAAATACCACCTTGCAGGCATCCCTAGATGTGATGCTAAGGAGTGCCTAAACACCAATGACGAAATAAAAAGACAAATGAATGCAATACTTTCTGCTGCAGAAGAAAAAAAGGTGCAAAGAGCAAAGGCAAAAGCGGCAATGCAAGCTGCCATAGCTTCTTCTCAAGGTGTTGCAGTCAACCTTGAGTCACTGTCAGATGATGATGATATAGCAGCCAACATAGTGGGATCTCTTCGTGGTCCACGTGTGCGAAGGCAATCGCTGCAACCCACCACCACCTCCATCCATTCGAGTACCTCTAGTAGACTACCAGGGTCAAGATCAACACCTACAGGCACAACCACGAGTTCACACATTGGTGATTTTTTTGTGCCTAGAAACACACCTGGTGCACAACCTTCTTTAGAGGCAACTGGGTGGAATAAGGAGGTGCATGAGCATGCAGATATTGCTTGTGCCGATTTTTGGTACTTCAACAACATCCCTTTCAATGTGGCAAGCTCACCTTACTGGCAAAATTTGGTGACCGCATTGACAGTTGCAGGGAAAGGCTACAAGGCACCTTCGCGTAAAGACTTGAGTGGGAGGTTAGTTTATATTCTTTAAGTTTAATTTATGTTTTTTAAGTTTATTTTATGATTAATTTAAGCTATTTTTTTGTTTAGAAATTAAAACTGTGTACTTAATTTCACTTTGTACTTGTAGGTTGCTTTCTAATGCAACTGAAAGGGCAAGGGCAGCAATAGAAGAACAAAAAGAAGAATGGAAAAAACATGGTTGCACTATACTTTCTGATGGGTGGACGGATGGAAAAAACCGTACCATCATTAATTTTTTGGTTTCTTGCAAAAATGAGGTGGTGTTCTTGAAATCCGTGGATGCCTCCAACATAGTAAAAAATGCAGAAAATTTGGCTAGAATGTTGGAGCAAGTGTGCATGGAGGTTGGGCTTGAAAATGTGGTGCAAATCATAACTGACAATGCAGCAGCATACGTGGCAGCAGGAAGAATCCTCCAAGATAAACACTACACAATTTTTTGGACACCATGTGCTGCCCATGTCCTTGACCTTCTTTTGGAGGACATAGGCAAATTAGATTGGGTCACACCGATTGTAGAGGATGGAAGGAGGATCACTAAATATATCTACAATCACCCTTGGGTTCTCAGCTTGATGAGGGAGCACACCAAAGGGAGAGAATTGGTGAGACCTGGTGTGACAAGGTTTGCAACGGTTTTCTTAATGTTGCAAAGCATTCTTGGTGCTTTGACGGCTTTGAAACAAATGTTTGTGAGTCAAGCATGGGTAGACTCACCTTATTCAAAGAAGCCAGAAGGAGAAAGAGTTCAAAACATTGTCTTCGAGCCCCTCTTTGCACAAAGAGCAACAGAGATTGTGAAGGTAACTTCAAAACTTTGAGTTTGAATCTAAATTCAAATTAAATATATTTCTTGAAGTTAATGTCTTTCATTGTAAATTTGTAAATTACTAAATTGTAACTCTAATCCTTTTTTGCATTTTTAAATTTTTATTGTAGGTGTCAGAGCCCTTGGTTAGAGTGCTTCGCTTGGTGGATGGGGATCAAACCCCAATGGCGTATCTTTATGAGGCCATGGATAGGGCCAAGGAGGCTATTAAAAGTTATTATAAGGGGGATAGCCTCAAATTTGATCCCATATGGGAGATTATCGATAGGAGGTGGAACAATCAACTCCACCAACCTATCCATGCAGCAGGGTACTTCTTGAACCCCCGTTTCATCCACTCAGGCACCTATTCAGATCCTACTGGAGAGGTTATGGAGGGCCTCACTACTTGCATTCAGCGGATGACATCCACACCTGATGAGGCAGATTGCATTGTTAATGAATTGCAGAGTTATAGAGAGAAAAGGGGTGCACTCTTCTCTTCAGACCTGGCAAAGAGAGCAGTATCTAGGCTGCCACCAGGTATAAAATTTGAAATTTACAAGTTACAAAAATGAAAAATTAATAATTACAAGTTACAAGTTACAAGTTACAATTTTCTAACTCTTTTTTTGTTTTTTTTGTAGATGTTTGGTGGACACATTGGGGTGGAAAAACCCCAAATCTTCAAAAATTTGCCCTCCGTGTCTTGAGCCAGCCTTGTAGTTCTTCCAATTGTGAGCGCAATTGGAGTTTGTTTGAGGCTATCCACACAAAAAAGAGGAACAAACTCGCCCAAAAATGCCTCAATGACCTTGTTTATGTGCAATATAATCTTCGATTGCGCAAGAAAGGTAGAAGAAATATCATATGATGATCCAATTGATTTGGATGAGATAGATCCATACAGTGATTGGACAGGGCGAGGGGAGCAGCCTCCATTGTTTACTGAGGATGAGATTTATGATTTAGAGCGACAGGCAATGGAGGAGGGTGGATTTGCATTCTCATTGGACGACCTTGAGGATGACCCTGAGGAGGAGTCATTGCCAGTGCCACCACCAGCAGCTGCAGGAGGATCTACATCTAGGATGGAGGTTGAGGAGCCACAGGCACAGCAGGAGCAGACTCCTATGATTAGACCCTCTTCCGGTCCCTTACTGAGATCTAGACATGGGAAGAGGAAGATGTGATTCATGTGAAATTGTAAAAACTGAAATATATTAATGTTTATGTAGTATTTACTTTCAGTTTTACAAAAACAATTTGCTATTTTCATTTTGTTTCAGACTATTATCATATCAGCATTGAGCACTCAGCATTCCACATGAGGGTGCCATTTTGTATCCAATTTTCTCTCATATCAATCAAATACTGCTTGTTTCTTATATGTACTCATTTATTGACTCATTGGATGCATCTTATCTTTGAATTTTGCAAAAAAAATGCGTTTTTAGTGAAGTTTAAGCAATATTTTAATTTCTCGAGTTTTTTGCCGAGTTTTTGCCAAGTTTTTGCTTCTGTTTAGCTCGTGCTCTTCAGTTTGGTAATTTTGCAATTCTCCAACAGTTTTCCAACTATGCTAATACCTATGATGGGGATGGTCCATCAAAGTTTTCAGGTCTTTGCTGTTCACTGCACAACTACTGCTGATGCTGTAAATGCAATGGTTGCCAGAGCTATTTTTGCAGAGTGAATAGTAGAGATCAGACCATCTTCAGAGTTTTGTGCTATAAGACTGGGCCTTGTAGCTTAAAGGGATTGGTGTACCTAAAATGGCTAAAATTTTAAAAAGATTGTGTATGCAACCACCGTCTAGAAGAGCTATAGGAAGTGGTTTGAAGGATTTATAATTAACTGTAGTAGGAAATTTCTCTAAACTACTTTATTTTTACATTCCATTGTGAATGAGGCAGGGTGTATTCGAGATGTCCAAACATGACTATGAAATATGACGTCTTTGAGGAGACACTCATATAGCAGTAAGTTTGTTTACAACATTTATGATTTGTCTTAGACATGTATATTAATCAAGGCGCTTTTATGCATTCTTTGACAAGGATTTGAATAACATGTACATTGGGAAATCAAATTCAATGCGTCCTTTGGACTATGTGGCAAATTTTGTGTTCCTTTCTGGTCATGTTACAATGCAGATGTTCCTGGTAAACATCTCCATTACTTACTCAAATAGACCCTCCACTAACATCTCGTACTCCCATTGCTTTGCCCCATGGGAGAAGCAGGCAATAAATTCCAGGTAATTATAAAATGTTGCACGTACAAATTGTTCTTCCTTCTCTTAATACTTTTTCTTAATCATACCAACATTGCTGTAGTATGCACCAAGGGAATTTAAAATGGCAATTCTGTCATACCTCACACCAGCATAGTACTCATCAACTTCTGGACTAGCACCTTCCTCCAGTATTTGTCGAAACTCCTCAACTTTGCCTTGCTTGAAATATTCTCTTGCTATAATCAGCCATAAATCGAGAGGAGCTTGCTCCACTTTCAGGATGTCAAGAATGTCAGTGGCATCTCTTGGTAGTTGATGCAATGCTACTTTCACTTCTTCCTTTGAATTTGGCACTCGTATGTATACACACCCCATTCTTCCAAGCAGGTTCCTTCTCTGCCACAAATTCTCCTTATATAATACTGCAGTTGGTTTCAATGATATGTGCAAAGACAACCCAATAACGTTCAGCTAATTATAAAAGACTATCGGCATATTCCTTGCAGCTCCCCCGGCTGCAAGTGCTAGTAGTGAATAATGTGCATGTGTGTCTCCAGATATGACGACACTAATATGAACATCATAGGGTCTTAAAGTAAGATATCATGGAAATAGTTTTAGAGTATTGTATACTATGGTACAAAGTGCTTCATGTGAAGGTTTAAACATATTTATAATGTGTGTGTATGGGCGTGTACATACACTTCCATTTTAGATATTGGAGATCAGTGAAAACTTAATGAAATTGAAATTGTTTATGGAAAAGGTTACTCCTGAACTTAAGTTCTCCATGATAACCCATATTTGTCTGAGGAAGGTATTCACTTTGTAAATTGCATATAAAAATGAATAGGAATCCATGACATTTACTATCTAAGGTATATGTATGAATGTAAATACTACTACCTAAAGTTGTACATAGAAGGATTCATATGAATGAATGTATTTTTCTTTGATTAATAACGTATATATATTATTAATGTCTATATATGTATAAATATATTCATACCTATGTTATACCTTCTTTAAAATTATTTATTTGTATATTTTCATTTCTATTGAAAACCTCCAATGGTGAAATTAATTTGCAAGTGCTAGAATGCATCTTCATATGTACCGGTGATTCACTCACCTTTCTTATTAACATTGAATTGCTTAAACCTTTTCATGATTCTATTTGATCTTTCCTTGTCTGATTGTTAAATGCATTTACTTTATGCTAGAGAATTCGTAATTTGAAATCTTGAGGTATGAAAGTTAGTAAATGAATAGTTAGGAAAAAAATTGTCTTCATTGTGTTTTGGGGAAATTTTCCTTCCAAGAAGGTGCCAAATGTGGATAAACAGGGGGCATAGATTATGCTTTCTCTAGATCTACTATTTTATTGTTTTATACGACATTATACTTGGCCAAGCTTGTAGACCATCAAAATAGATGGACATGTTTTATATTGTTGCTCTTTGCCACATCCTAGCATTGAACCTTGCATGTTCTAGCAGATAGAAATGCATGTAGTTATGTTAGGCACACAACAAGATTCCATCCTACCATCAATATATTTTTGCTAAGTATTCCATGTAGGGTTGGTGGTTCTTCATTTCAAAAAGAACTCTCCAGGAAAACATAGCTTCATGGCTGGGCAGAAAAAGTGCCTGGGCCTTATTATCATCCTTTAGTTGTAGGGTGGATGTTGGATTGGACTTATGTGGATACCCAAACATTTTTATTTGTTTACCATATGTTCTCATGATGTATCTTATTGATGAATTATTGGCGGGCATTGCCATGTCAAACTTGTATATCAATATCCCATGTATTTTATCCTTGAAAAATGAATGAAGAATAGGAAATTTTTCATGGCATATAATGGAAATAATTATATTGGAAGTTGCAAATTTGATTTAATTTTTTTCACTTAAAATTATTTAGAATTTACTTTGAGTTTTAGCCCTTTATAGAGAGAGAGGGGGGGAGGAACGAAAGGTAGGGTAGAGAGAGTAGATGGAAAGAGAGAGAGGGAGAGAGGTAGATAGGTATTTCTTGAGATCATGGGAGAGAGATTCAAATACAAGGATGAAGATAGTGAGAGAGAGATCTAGAGCATGAGATGAACAATTAGTGAGATATCTATAGGTAGAGAGAGAGAGAGAGATGATAGAACTTGTTGATTATTGAAATTTGACCTAATTACTAAAATTTGACATGTTGATTATTCAAATTTGATTGTATAGAAAATTATAAGATCTTTCAAAAAGTAGAATTTACATTATAACTCCAAGAGATCCAAAACCACTCTCAAACATTTTGAAACTATAAAAATTTTCATGTACATAGTTTCACTGGCAGACAAAGACAAAGACAAAAAAAATAAGAGTTCAACAAAATACATTTTCAAAACTCATCATTCACATTTGGCAAGCACCAAATTTGGCACTTGCCAAATGGATTGCATTGAAAAAATAGGAACCCTTAGGTTCAACCACCCGATTCAAGTAAAAACAAAAGTGGCATCTTTTTTGTGTCAAAACTTGGTGCACATACCCATAATGTCAACCTATAAATATTGATCCAATCAATGACCACTATACATGCTTATAGTTCTATCTATTAATGTCCTATTTACCTTCTCTATAATGCCCTTTTGTTATAGGACATATGAAATTATTGCCCTTTTGTTATAAAATATATGAAATTATTTTTAGCCAATAGGCTATATATAGAGTGAATGTTGAGCCGAAACCTGTCTCACTCCGGTATACAACTTTTTTTTATTAGTATACAACTCTTGTTAAACCTCTTTTAATCTCCTGTTGAACTTCTTTTACTCTTTTGCCTATATATCATGTTTTCCTGGATTGTCGACGAATGAAGATAGTTATTATTAATTGAATTGTAATGGAGGGTAGCTTAATAGAATGTTGATTGTGATCATATCTGCTACTTTAAATCGTGTCATTGTGTACCCTGTTTTCTAGAAGAAACTTCACCCCTCTTCAACAAATATCACCTAACAAACTTTCCTTGCATCATGAAATGTTTCCTAAATATGCTTTTCTTTCCAATAAATGAAGTTGAATGTGAGGGGAGTTTGCATGTGGCTGTTTGAATAAATCAATAACAAAAGAAAAATTGAAAAACTATTAATAAGGGTGCTTGCTTGTTTTACATTGAAAACACTCTAGCTGCCTTGTTTTAGTGTTAAAAACGCCCCACTTGCCCATTTAAGTGTTTAGTGTTGTCATTCTTATTTATTTTGATTTTAACTCAGAAAATTTCAATCTTTGGCCAAGTTCGTTGGGTTACAGGAATTACTACTCTCTTTCGAAGTTCCTTTTTAACACATGTATGTTGTTTTATCTTTACTTTCTTTGGTTTCAACATATAGTAATATTTGTGTAGTTCTGCTTTCTTTATTATCTTTGTTATGTTAATTTATTTTCTGTTTAAAAGATTAATGAAGCCAGTAATGTGTGCATGTTGAAGGTCCTTTTGGTAGTCACACATATCTCATATTCAATATCTCTTTGCATTTGTCAAAGACATCAACTCTTTGACATCCTTTAAAATATTAAATTTCTTTCATTTGTACTATTAGCACATTCATGACAACCTAGTTTCTCTTTGTGACCTATCAAATTTGGTATTGTTGTAGATTGACTTTTGCCAAATGACTTTCTAGTGGTTGCTTAAATATAGTTTTATCCCTCCTAGGTGTTGCAACCCGCAAAGTTTTTTTTCAATTTGAAATACATTTTCTTGTTAACAACCTTTAGATTATGACTTGTCCTTTCACATTTGTGAAAACCTCTTCATTGACTTCTTAATCTCTGGGAAACCATTTTTCTAAATCATGATGTCTTTTACTTTTCTTTTTCTTTAGTTGTAGGATTTTTGTACACTCCATGATTGTCACAATTATATGAATCAACACTCCTCTCTTTTATGAAGGAAGCCTACACTTTGTTCCTTAAATAGTCCATTTTTTGTGCAAAGTACCATTTTGAAGCCCAATGTTGAAGTTTTTGCAAAAAGGAATTTATTTCCTTTAAATTTCAGAGGTCTCAAAATGAGCTTCAAAAGTTAACATAGCTGCTCCCACTATTGAACTTGAGAGCATTTTTGAAAGACCAATGGCAGATTTTTTTCAATTTATGAGTACAACATGAAAGGGCAATCAACATGATAGACATACCTTGTAAAAATGGAGAATTTTGTCATGTTTGGCGCACATTTTTTTATTGTCCATGTGTCTCTATTTTCTTCTTGACCATGTTTTCTACTTTTCAAATAATATCACCTTATTGTACTACATATCTTATTCATGTTGAACCTTTGTTTCAATTTGACATTTTTCCTTTTAGCCAACAAAAAATCCACAAATTGTTTTCTCTGTTCTTTTTCCATAAGACAAGTAAGAAGAAGCTATGTGTTTGGAAGGAGATGTCAATTTACATATTGTTTTTCACTTTATGAACAAAATAGTTATATTTCATAACGAAAGTTGTAGATAGCTTATGAATCATTATACAAATAGTATATTGTTTACAATTTGTACAATTTAATTTCATTTAGGCAATGGACAACTTTCATGAACCAACAAATATTATTGAAATCTCAAGTAGTGACAGCTCCCCAATTCTCTCTACCAATTCATCTCCATTGATGAATTGGAATGGCATTCCTATAGGACCCATACACGATTTTGTAAGTAACATTATAGTTAGTTGCATACTGTTGCAAATGTTGAAAGTGTGAAGGAGTATGACATTCAATCAATTGAAATTGCATTACACTAATTTCATTCAACTTGTGAAAAATTGACTTCCTTCTACACTTTCCTTCGTGAACTACATGCTGATGAGTACTATTCACAAGGTGGTTCTGCCTACATTAAAGCAACATTTCACAACTACTTAAGTGATTTTTAGTATACTTTTGCTCTATAAATATGTATATAAAATGTGATGTACAAAATGTAACTACGCCTTCTAATAGTTTATGCACAATTGGCTATTTTTCATTCCTACAAGAAATGTAAGCTCCTCAATACTACAAATAGAGAAGTTCTCCTTGCATCAAAGGCTCATTTTCAGTACTACTAAAATACCATGTAATACAATTTTGTTATATATATAATATTATTTGCCAAATTTTATTTAAATGAAGTTACAAAATTTGTACAGGACGTTCAAATCCCAATAGAACCAATGGAAACAATATTGTTGTGTGAGTTGATATAATTGCATAACAAAATGTACATAGAATGCAAGGTTACCTGTTTACAGGGCACATTTTGAGTTGTAAGGAGATATAAAGAATTTTATTATGTCCTTCACCCCCCAAGGACTTTTCCTCTACATCTTTATTTGGAGTAACTAAAGTCTATCTTCACAGAATGTAGATATCAGATTTCCATTCAAACATTTCTTAAAAAATAAGAAGAATAACAATTGAGAACTAAAAATTATTATGATCTTTCCCAGAAAATTACTGCCTACAATATTTTTGTAATTACCATCAACTATATATAGCCATAAATACATTTTAAACTATAGGTAACAAAAGGAATGACCATCTCCTTCCTTATTGACTTCACCGGAAAGAAAAAGAGATAGGCACATAATCTCAAATTATAAGTATTAAATAAAGGAAAAGACAAGAATGACAAAACCCAAGGTATTAAAACTTACAAGTGGTACAAAGGGATGCCCATAAATTCCTCTAGATTGGTACACAATAACATAGGGAGGAGTTGTTTCATAAGCTGGCATTAATGGCTAAACCAAGCATAGATACCATTCTATAAGATTGGTTAAATTGTTAAAGGTTTTGAAGCTTTTTGCTTTTATTTGGTGGGCACAGGCAAACAATTTGAGGCTTTGAATTTTTTTTTTTTTGACTATTTAATCTATATAATTTTTTTTAATGGAACATAATGTCCATAAAGCAATTTCAATATATATATATATATATATATATATATATTTTTCAACAACGTTTGTGCTTAACCAACAATGAAGGATAAAGGGCTTATGACCAATTTGGCAACATATGATAAAGGACTAATGACCAATTTGACAACATATGATAAAGGGCTAATGACCAATTTGACTAACATATGTGGTATTGAAACTGAAGCAACAACCTAATAGCCAGTGTCAATTATGGTTGGGCAATTATTTCTTTAGACAATGATGTGGCACTTATTTTCAGTAGGGAAGAGTTGATGATATGGTAATTGATTGTTTCATAGCTTGTGAAAAGACAATTGCAAGGAAAAAGTATAAAATACTTTCAAGATACAATAGCTTTGAATGAATTAGGTTAGAAGTCATAGTAAGCCAAATATCATCTGCCAGATTTATAATTTTTTCAATATTATAGTAGGTTTATAAATTCCTCCATATGGATACACAATAGGATAGGGAGGAGTTGTTACATAAGCTAGAATTAATGGCTAAACCAAGCACATATACCATTGTATAAGATTAGTTAAATTGTTAAAGGTTTTGAAGCTTCTCTATCAAAAGCACTAGTAAAACACAAAAATCTCAATCACATTGCAACACAAGGGCCTTCTTCCATTTGTCCATCAACTTCCCATGGTTGGCAATGCCATGTGAAGTGGTAGAGTACAACATGAAATAAAAAAAAAATGTATTTGCATGTGTTACCATACTGATATTGCTCACTAATTGGAATCTCATAGTACTCCAGCATATGAAAATTATAAGTGGAACATAATAGAACTTTGTGCCCTTATCCCATGCCTTAAACACATTTAGAATAATCCGTCCAAATATTCAATATAGTGTTGACTTCAATGGTGGAGGTAAAAGACTATCTAAAACCCTTAGAATCTACAAAAAAAAGGCATGGTTTCATTAGATGCTTAGCCATTAGGAGATAATAGAAAGAAGGATAACATTCCATAAACGTTCA
>VDFB02275253.1:0-34740 GCA_007258455.2 Sequoia sempervirens | reverse complement strand
AACCCTTGATTTAGGAGTAAATCCTGACCAAGTGATTGGATCATGGAGAAGCTATAAAAGAAGGAAAATCATTTAGTCAAAGAGGGACGAAACTAGAGAGAAGAATTAATGAGACACAGAAACAAAGCTAGTAGAATATACAGAAGTAGAGAATAGTCGCAGCAGTTAGTACTCTCATGTACCTTGCATAGAGCGATGTAATAATGGAATTAATGTCAGGTATGATTTGAATATAATGGAATATGTTTTGTGCTAAATTCCATGTTACATGATGATGTTATGAATAGTTACATGTTCCAATTAACCAATATATGCTAGCATAGGTAAACTTGTGCAAATGACAACTTCCAATACACACTCTTTTTGTGTGGCACCACAACAACCTCACTTCATTGTGAACATGATCTAGTAAGGGTCCCTAGGAAGATTATCCCTGGATCTAACTGATGGGCCAATGTGGCATTGGCTGTTAAGTCTGCGAAGGACTAGCGGATAGCTAGGCATGTGCCCATGGCACAAATAGACCCCAACATTTTGGTTTTGTCGCCAGGATCTGCTTGTGGGAATCCGCTTCCTTGAGGAATTGATGTTGCAAACATTGTATAACTGTTGCTGTAAGTCTCCAAGAGTGAAATTAGGTGAGTAGAAACTGTAATGTTCGGTTTTTAAATTTTCTGTTAAAGACTTGTAAATGGACAAAGGTCGGGAAAAGAATTAGATACATGTGCTAATCATAGGCTATCCGAATTGACTGTGAATTATTTGTTGATATATGAAAATTCAAGGTACCTTTGCTAGGATTAATGAAAATGAGTGCATGTATGAGTCTGTGTAAGTATGAGTCCAAAATTCTTGTGTATTTGATGAAGCTTTGTCAATATTGTTTGATGGTAGGATTTGTCAAAGAACATTTAAAGGTCTTAGAAAATGTGCTAATTCTGCAAAGGTATATCGTAAGTTGTATATTTGTGTCAATTAATTGTGCAGGAGACATAACTTAGTAAAATGGAGTTGATAGTGTATGGATATCTTATCATTAGAACAAGTTGAAGAGTGATTTAGCAAGAGTCTATAAGATTTGCTAAATAGTATGCTGCTGGAGAGAAAGTAAAGCCCAAAGCCTAGGTAGAGAAAGAGATCTATGGCCCTCTATATGAAGTATTCTTTATTGAACTTCATAAAACAATCTTTAACTAGTTATCTGCATATTGTCAAGGTTGCTCCAGAAATTTTTGGATGAAAATATGCATGGACTGGAGCATAGATTGTAATAATTTTAGAAAACCATATAAAACTGGCCCAAAACAGGAAGAAATAAATGCTTGGCAATCAGTGTGGGAAACAGGCCCAAGGAATAGGTTGAATGAGTCCTATAACATTCTACATGTGTGGTCACTTAACTGGGCATAATACATACAGTAGAAATTGCAAAAAAAGGAAATTTATGACTCTACACTTATGCCAAGACTTTCTTCCTTCCATATGTGGCTCTTAGCGCAAGGGAAATTAGCTTCCCATATGCAACACTTAAATTCACATGTCTATCATTAACTTTTTAATCCAAAATGGAACAAAATGAATAAAAATTACCTCATGGTTCCCACAAGAACTAAAATGTTGTTTGCCTACGGAATGGGATTCTAATCTGACGTACTACTGGCAAACTTGTAATATGCAGAACATAGGATAAAACAGTAAACGGAAAGATATCATAGTAAAATGCCAAAAGCTTTATTCATTCTCAGGAATATCATGTACAAAGAGTATCACAATGCTTACAGTATAACCATCGGCAACAAAAGACTCATTCATCATTATCTCCCGACTACACCCACCCGACTACATATAACGCTCGGCGGTGGTTAGACAACCAACCGACACGACGTTTCATAACAACATTACATTAACATTAATCTAAACATATTTTCCCGAAAGTACATGACATTACATGACATTATTATTCTTTACTAACTATTGTTTTATTTGACAATCGGCCGACTACGACCGAGGCCGACTACGGCCGACAACAAAGTAAAATATCCGACTAACATCATCTCCCCCAAAAAGAAAGTCGTCTTCCAGACGACATACATACAACAAGATAAGATTACTGAGAAGTAGGGGGAAGGGAGTGCGTCCCTGGATGCACAGATGACGTCGGAGTGGTGGAAGAATGCTCTGCTCTCAGGCGTCTCAGCTCCTCCGTGCGTGTGCGAAGCTGCCGATCTGCCAGGATCTCCCTCTCCCTCGCCGCCTTCACCATCCGGGCTGCCTCCATCGGTTGGCTCTTTGCCTGCTCTGCTTCGGCCTTCTTGGCCGCCAATTCTACCTCTTTTGCAGCCAACTGGTCCTCCAATGCTCTCATTCTCTGCTGCCATTCTGCCTCTTTCTGTTGTGCCTCCTCCTCCAAGGCTGCCACCCGAGGCTCCAAGATGTCCAATCGGGCTCCCCTGTCACTGGCAAGCTGAGATTGTTCAGTCAAGTTATCCTGAATACTCTTGATGGTCGCAGCAGACTCATCCTTGACCCGCTGAAGAAGTCTATAGGCATCCACTCGGCGAGATACTGCTACCTCGGTGGAAAATCTTTGGCGCTTCATCAGAAGAAAAACATCTCGGAATGCCAGCTCGATGTAGTATAGACTCTCCAAGACGCCTGCATCCCGTCCTACTAGCCTCGGTGGCCGACCCCGCCAGGCTCTCATCATGGCAGGAGTCTCTCCTGCCGGCCACCCCTCGCCAAATATCCGTGCAAACTCCGCCTCACACCCCATCTGCACAAATCCCCGAATGCGGTGAACCTCCTGGCCTACCAGAGGCGATCGGCCAATCCTCAGGTCCCTGGAAACCTGTCCCACACGGATCATCAATCTGCCCATGTGCTCGAGCTCCTCCACATATCTTTGTACCGTGCCTACTGGGTCCGACGGGTCCGGCTGTGACATTTCCACGACAAAGCCCTCTGTGGAAGCACCCTCCTCGTTCTCCTCATCATCAGAAGGTATACAATGTTTTGTCTCCTCTTGGGGCAGTTCCCCGACTACCGGCTGAGGCTCCTGAATGGCTGTCTCTGGTGCCTCTGCTATGCTTTCGCCTCGGGTGCCAAATTATTATTAATAGCCGATCGGCGTCTCACTCTGGCTGGGTGTGAATGATGCGGCCCCTCCCTCGATCCCCTTGTCCCTCAGGGACTCTTCTCTAACTGAGTGCGACCGTACGTCAAGGTGAGGCCACGATCTGACCAACTATCGATTTATTGCTACCCGGGTGCTCCACGGGGCTGGAGTGCGTCTCTCGGTGGCCTCGAGTCAATCCCGACTCACCGCTACCGAGGTTGCCACTCCTGTCGCTGCCGATGCTGACGGTGGTGTAAGAGAACAAACCGCTGGCAGTATCTCTACTGAGGCAGTGGAACCTGCCGCCGATACAGTGAGTGCCCCCTGTGATGTGGTGGCAAGAGGTGCCCACCCTGGAGATGCTCCCGGTAGTGAAGCGGCTACCCTCAACACCCGCCCGGCTCCAACTGGCGCAACAGGGAGGGTAAACGTGACTGAGTGTGTACTCTGGCTGGCTGGCGGTGCCGGAAGAGTAAATCCTACCGGCTGCAATACTGGTATATCAATCTCGCCTGCCTCCTGACCCCCGATGGCAACAGACACCTCCTCATCGGCCGGTGGACTAGACTCCGATGGCGAAGAAGATAAGTCAATAGGCTCCTCTCTGTCCGATGCATCGCTCTCCTCCGAGGCCTCCTCCTCGATGTTTCCTCTTCCACCGACGCCTCCTTCCGTTTCCTCTTTTTCCCCGAGGCTGTGCCCTCGCCTGTTTGCTTTACTTCCAGTTCCGACCAGTAGAATACCGTAGGCCATCCCGGGTCCAGGTGAGTGAGTGGCCGCAACCGACCCCAATTGCCCTCGGGCACCTGTGTGTGCACGGCATCCAAAAAGAGAGCTATGGCGTGCTGAGTCATATAGAAGGCCTTATGCCTCTGCGCAGAAAATCCCGTATCCGCTCTGTGAGTAGCCTCGCCCAGTTGTATACTCGGCCAACTCGAAGTCCGACCATGAAATCCACCTGCCATAAGGCAATGTCCGACGCTCGGCTAGCCCCTGTGAGTCGGCACTTCATTAGGTCAAGCAAACATTTCCATTCTGCCGTTGCTAGGTGGTTCTTCCGGAGGCCTCGATTGCCAGTATTCCATATGGTACGCTGTTCTTCGGCTGACAAGTCGCTTCGGCATACTTGCTTGACCAGCAGTTCTTTGTGTTCCTGCGTCATTTTCTTGGGTTTATTAACCCCTATTCCCGAAGCTGGGACGCCGAACACCCGCTCAAAGTCCTGAGGCCAGAGTGAAACTGTCACTTGGCAACCTCTGTAATCAATGACGGACTTGTGCGTATGTCTGCAGTAGTTCTCCACCATCGCCTTCAGCCAAGGCTCGAACTCCCGAGAACTGAAAAAGGGCACGAGCACAGCCTTGTCCACCCGAGCGTGTCGAAGCGCAACCTTCAGAGAGTGGTCGTCGGGAGTGCTTCGCCACCATTGCTTGCACTCGTTGCCGGTCAGGTTCTCCCATGTCATCGTGTCATTATCGGCATCCATCTTTTTTCTCTTCGCAACCGAGGCTACCTTTGGCTGGTACTGCATCGCCTTCTTGCCCTTGTCCATTTTTCTGTCAGTTCGGCGATTCCAGCCGACTTTATAACTCTCGAGACTGCCGAAATTATGAAAACTGCCGAACTGCCGGTGCGAACTGCCGGATTGCCAAAAACTGTCGAACTGCCGAAAATTGCCGAACTGCCGATGAAGACTGCCGGATTGCCAAAAACTGCCGAACTGCCGAAAATTGCCGAACTGCCAATGGAAACTGCCGAACTGCCAATTGTTCTGCCAAGGCCGTACGATTTGAAGATACTCTGAAATTCGTACAATCTGGAAGTACTGTGAATTCCGTGCAAGTTTTCCTGAATTGCTGATGCCGTACGGATTCTCTTGCAGTGCTGAGGCCGCACGAAATCCCCTGAGGCAACTGATGCCGTACGGATTCTTCTGTGCTGAGGCAGTACGGGTTTTCCTGAGGCAGCTGATGCCGTATGGATTCTTCTGTGCTGAGGCCGTACAGATTTTCCTGAGGCAACTGATGCCGTACGGATTTCCCTGAAGCAACTGATGCCGTACGGCTAGGACTTCACTGAGCTGCCGTACAATTTGACCCCTGGCACCAATTTCAATCTGGAATAGTCGTACGGTTTGGGACTTCACCAAATTTTCCAGTTGCAAAGGCCATACGGTTTTAACCTTGGCGAAATTCTTCACTTGCAGAGGCCGTACGGATTCTACTGACAACTTCTCAATTTGCAAAGGCCGTACGGTTTTAACCTTGGCGAAATTCTTCACTTGCAGAGGCCGTACGTTTTCTACTGACAACTTCTCAATTTGCAAAGGCCGTACGATTTCTACTGGCAAATAAAATGAATACTGGAAAATGTGACAATACCGTACGGTTTGAAGGTCCCTTGGATGCCGTACGATGCCAGGTTCTGAATGCCGTACGAGTGATGAATGCCGTACGTCCTCCACAGGCTTCAACCCTTGGCGTGCTGTCTGAAAAATAGAACCCCGTACGATTTCCTTTCCTGGCGAATTGTGCTGAGTGTAAAATCTTTGATGCCGTACGGCTTCCTTCTCTGTTCTCTGATGCCGTACGTCTTCCTCCTCTGTTCTCTGTTGCCGTACGTCTTCCTCCTCTGTTCTCTGTACGCCTCGGCAACTGATAAACTCGTGCAAGCTCGTCCTCCCTTCTTCTTCTCTGTGCTCTTGTCTCCGACTTGTGGCTTCCTGAATGGGCCGTACGGTATGAGGTTTTATATTTATTTTATTTTTTTCCTTACTCTCCTTCACCCTTGGCCGTACGCCTTGCTTCCTTTTCGTGTTTTGACATATTTTAATCTTCTTCCCTTTACTCTTGCGTCTTTGACTTTCCTCATTTAATTTCCCTTTTGGCCTTTTAATACTCCAGGCGTTTATTTTAATCTTCCGTACTTTTCTTAATTTAATATTTCTTCTGATGGCCGACTTTTTTAATTTATCATCTAATCTATTCTCCCTTCGTTTGCTTTCTTTTCTAACTTCCCCTTGGTTTCTTTTAATTTTCTCGTCTTTTTCTTTTCCTTCCCATACGCCTTGCTCTTCTTTACTTACTCCGTTATTTTCTTTTATTTTCATAGCTTCTTTTCTATTTATTTTTATTTTTTTCCACTTCCGTTCTTTTTCTCTCTTCTTTTCTTTTTAATTTTTTCCACTTCTGTTCACCTTCTCTCTCCTCCCTTCTCTCTTCTTTTCTCTTTATTCCTCTGACTTCACTGTGTGTCGGGACCTTTAATTCTGAAGTGTAATACCATTTACATGTGTGTGGTGGCCGTTTATAACATTCTTCCTCGCAACAGGTTCCTAAATATTCTATATCAAACCATTTATCCAGTAAAGGGGCAGGACCAATACCTCGAAAACTTCCGTCGACGTACCTTCCGCCGTACTGTTGATACCACGTAACATCGTCGCCTTGTACTGTGGGCGGTCCCGCCAGGTTAGGAATTATTCTCCAGAGTCCATCTTGAGTTGTGATCTTCCTAACCCTTGGTATTTTTCTTCTTTCTCGACGCATTTGTTTTAGGAGATCTTCTGTATATCCATCTACTGTTGACACGAACGTATCTTCTGTCTTCAACACCGTCTTTAAACAAGGAGCCTTCTTCTCGAAATAAGCATCCCATTGCTCATCAGTCCATTCCTCCTCGTCATCTTTTTGCAGTTCATCTTGTTCTTCTGCTTGGTTCTTCTTTTCCGCTTGGGCTTCTGCGTCCAAGTCCTTGGCTATATATCCCCGTCTTATTCCTTCATAAGGGGCTACATAGTGCCAATGTCCCCCCATTCGACGCCACAATGCAGGGGTTCCGAAAACTGCATTGGTCAAGTGCTTGTGTATTCGTGGTACTGCAATTCCTTCTACTCGCTTTTCTGCCAACCTCTCTTCATTTATTTGATCTCGCCCTGATTCTGCCCAGACATTGTCTGCTACATAACCAGGACCTCCTAGTCCCCAGTCTTGTTCTCTCGGGCCTTCACTCTGCACAGACCAATCTTCCTTTGTTGCATAGCCCAACATGTTTATGGCGATAGTATTCTTCTCTTTTCTCTCCTGGTATGGTTTTAGCTTCGATCCGTTGATTGCCTCCGGTATCAATGAGCCATCGAGATTTTCCAATTTTATAGACCCATTGTCACCTACTTCCCGAACTCGGAACGGTCCCAACCAACGAACTTTAAACTTCCCTGGCTTGATCTCGTTACGGCCGTTATACTTCAAAACTAACTGTCCCGGTCGGAAATTCATCCGCCGGAGATGCTTATCGTGCCAATACTTCCGTCGCCGTTGCATGTTCTCCGTTGCCCACTGTGCCATCACTCTTCGCTCGTCCAGCTTATTCAATTGGTATAGTCTTTCTTTCAAGCTTTCTGTATCGCCCAATCGGTTCTCCACGGCTATCCTCAGACTTGGTACCATATATTCCATCGGCATCACCGCCTCCTGACCGTACATTAACTGGAAAGGCGTGTGGCCCGTTGTTACCTTGTACGTTGTACGATATGCCCATAGGACGGCTGGTAACCTTTCTTCCCAGTCAGCTTCTTCCACGCCACATGATTTGTGAATCACTGACACGAGCACCTTATTTGTAGACTCCGCCTGGCCATTGGCTCGTGGGTAGTACGGACTGGACAAGTTGTGAAAAATTCGGAACTCTGTCGTCATCAACCTGATAACATGATTGACGAAGTGCCCTCCACGATCACTCGTAATCCGAATGGGGATGCCGTACCGTGTTACTATCTGCTCATAGATGAATCTTGCCGTACTTTGTGCTGTATTATCTGGCAACGCTCGAGCTTCAGCCCACTTCGTCAGATATTCTGTAGCGACCACAATGTATCGGCATCGATGCAAGTGACTCACCTTCAATGGTCCGATGAAGTCTAACCCCCATCGTTCGAACAACTCCTGAGGCTGTGAGGGATGCAGTGGCATGAAATCCCGCTTCAATGGTTTCCCGACCCTCTGGCAAGTGTCGCAGCCTACCACCCATTCTTTGGCATCAGTGTGCATCGTCGGCCACCATAGACCTGCCAAGAGAATTTTCCTTGCTGTAGCATCAGGTCCCATATGGCCGCCAGCCAGTCCTTCATGTGCCTCTTTTAGTACGCCGGGTATTTCTTCCTCGACGACACATCTCCGGAGGATCTGGTCGGGTCCCATCTTGTAGAGTAGCCCATTGATCAGTTGGAATGTCTTACTTTTCAGTACGATCTTTCTCCTTTCGGCTGGTGGCATATCACTTGGGAATGCGGATGTGGACAGATAGTCTCCAATCTTCTCGTACCATGACGGCAATATTGCAATCTGAAATAAATGTGCGTCCGGAAAGTCTTCGTTCACCCCACCCTCTGCAGGTTCACCCGACCGGATTCTAGATAATTGGTCGGCAATAACATGGCTTTTTCCTGGCCGTACGATGATGGTGAACGTAAATTCTTGCAACAGCAGTAACCATCTACTCACCCGTCCTTGGATAATCGGTTTGTTTACCAGGTACATCAAAGCTTGGTGGTCCACGTAAAAAGTGAACGGCGTGGCGAGGAGGTAATGCCTGAACTTCTGTACGGCGTACACCATTCCCAGTGCCTCACGCTCGGTCGTACTATAATTCCTTTCTGCCTTTGAGAGTAGCCGGCTGGCGAAGAATACTGGGTGATCCAACCCGTGCGCTCCCACTTGTGCTAGGGTTGCTCCGATGGCAAAATTAGAAGCGTCTACATGTACGTGGAATTCCTTATCCCAGTCCGGGTACATTAATATGGGTGAGCTGACCAGTCGCTCCTTCAGTTCCCGGAATGCCTTCTCCTGTTCTTCGGCCCACACGAATGGTTGGCCTTTCCTCGTCAGTAGGTCGAGAGGGTACGATACTTGGGCAAAATTTTTAATGAACCTCCGGTAGTATCCCACATGGCCGAGGAAAGACTTTACTCCAGTGACATTCTCGGGAGCCTCCATCTGTACGATGACTCGCACCTTGTCAGGATCCGTTTTCAACCCAGCTTTGCACACAATGTGTCCGAGCAACTTCCCCTGCGGTACCATAAATCTGCATTTCTTCGGATTCAAGGCAAGGCGGGCTGCTCTACACCGTTCCATGCACTCGCCTAAAGCTTTTAAATGTTTTTCTTTGTCACTATAGATCGACCAATCATCCAAGAAGGCTTTGAAATTACCTACCGACATTTTATCAAAGATGTGGAGTATAATCCTCTGAAATGTAGCTGGTGCGTTGCATAATCCAAACGGCATGCGGTTGTATGCGTACACCCCATCCTCGACGACGAATGTAGTCTTTAATTTGTCCTCCTCGGCGATACTGATCTGATTGTAACCCGAGAAGCCATCTAGAAAGGAGTACATTTCGTGCCCGGCAACTTCTTCCAGAATTGAGTCGGTGAAGGGAATGGGAAATGGATCCTTGATCGTCACTGCATTCAGGCTACGGAAGTCAACACAGATTCTAATTTGCTCCTTCTCTTTCTTCAATGATATGACGATCGGCGATACCCACTCGCTGACTTCCACTTTGAAAATAATGCCGGCCTCCAGCATCTTCTCGATCTCCTCCTGTACTTTGGCGGCATAATTTTTGTTCATTCTGTACGGTCGCTTTCGTACGGGCTGGGCTCCCGGTACGAGAGGAATCCTGTGCACACATAACTCCGGTGGGATGCCTTTTAAGTCCTTGTACGTCCAAGCGAAAGCGTCTTTATATTCCATGAAGATTCTAAACGCTGCCGCCTTCAGGACAGGGTCCCAGTCATCACCAACTAAAATCTCCTTAGGTTTGGCTAATTCCCCGAGGTTTACTTTTTTCAACGTTGGTTCCTCGTACTTCATGATTTTGTCCTGCTCGAACTTGTGGGCTGGAGTCACATCCAATTCGGCCGTACCTTCTTTATATTCTCCGTACTCAGGTGGAAATGTCTCACTGGTCGAGCCATTATCCTTTTCTACTTCCCCCTCCTTGACCTGCAGCATGTGGCAATCCGGGTGGAAGACTTCATAATCCTCCATCTGCCAGTGAAACAGTCCGCTCAATGAACTGGTCTCATCTTCCAAGCAACTGCCGATCTCCAATACCCCTTCTTCATCTGGTTCCATTGTCTTTCTCTCATCATCATCTGAGTCACCTCCGGATTCCGATGCCGAAGATGCCAGATCCTCACTGACGGCCTGATTCTTCAGATCAATGGTGTATTTCCTCCCCCGATTTTCTATTGAAAGCGTATTCCGCTTCCAGTTGTGAGTTGCCTTGGCAACAATCAGCGATCCCCGTCCCAAGAGTGCATCGTACGCTTTTTTCTCCATTGGGATGACTACAAAATTCAACAGGAACAGTTGCGTGCCGATCGAGACCTTCTGCTCCATTAGTATACCCAACGGTCTGATGCCATGTTGATCTGCACCCACGAGGTGGAATGTCGGGGGCCAAAGAGTTGGCTTACCCAGACACTTCCAAGTCTCTTCTGGCAGTACGTTTACTCCTGAACCACCATCGACGATAGTATTAGATAATCTCATGCCCAAGATTTCCATCTCGACGACGGCTGGTTTCCTCCCGATGCTTACTGCTAGGAGCATTGGATCCGAAGTCTCGGCTACCACTTCTGGCGTACGTTCTGGTGAACTCTTCGGAAGATTTTCTCCAATAGCATTGGTAAGTGCTACTTTGAGAGAAGGCATTGTTTGCAAAAGATCAGTTACCTTAATGGGTACGGTTGTGTGAAGCACCTGCCGTACGATATTCTTCTCCGACTCCGACTGTAGCAACGTACTGGTAGCTTTATAGTTCTTGCCTTCATTCTCCATTGCCTCGGCTACTTTTGTCTTGGCCTCCCGAAATCTTTCTTTCTCCGTACGGGGATCTGGATAATTTGCTCGTTTTGACTGTGCTCTCGTAATCGCCAAGACCTCCTCGTCGGCTACCTCCAGCATATTGATACTTCCTTTTTGCTTCGGACAGTCGGTGTCTTCATGATCACCCGGTCCACACCACTTGCACAGTTTTCCCCCGTTGCCTTGGCCGCTCTGACAATCCCTCGCAAAGTGACCCCATTCATTACAGTTCCTGCACTGGATCATCGGTCGTCCTTTGCTGTCGTACTGAATTTTACTTCTCGGCGTATTTCGCCGATTGTTGCGGTAGCCTCCAGGGGATGCATTGTTGTTCTGTGGCTTCGGTGGCGTGGTTGGAGGTGTTGACTGTTCGCCTTGAGTGAAGAATACTTGCGAACTTTTAGTTTTTAAAATTGTATGGGCACTCCTTGACGGAGTGTCCCATGACCTGGCAGATGTCACAGAATAACTTTTTTGGGCAACTTGCCTTTGTGTGACCTTCCGATTTACAGTCCGTACACCATAATTCATTGGCCTCTTTGGATCCGTCCTTGTCGGCCTTCAGTTCTTTCATTATCCGCATCATATCCCGCCGAAGGGCCTGTACAGTTGCTGATTCATCGTCACTGTCCTCGGCACTCTCGTCGTCATCCCTCCTCTTCCCCTTCGAGGAGGTCCTATTTTCACTTTCAATATCCATCGCCCGATTGTAGGCTTCGGTGTACGAGGACGGTGGTACTACTTTCATTTTCCGCCGGAGTGAGGGAATCAGTCCTTCAATGAACCATCGTTTCTTTAAACCATCGGTCGGCTGTGCCTCCAGCTTCCCGATCAAGTCTTTCAACTTCCTGTTGTAGGTCCGTACGTTTTCATGCTTCCCTTGTTTGGTATGATATATTTCTGTGACGATCTCACTATCGTCCCGTAGAAGTTTGAACTCCGCTTCAAAGTTTTGCTTCAGGACCCTCCATGTGGCTCTCTGCGCTTGATCCAGTTCCGAGTACCAGTCAATGGCACTGTCCCTGAGTGTTGCTGGAAATGCCTTCAGCCACTGGTCGGGGTCATCCTGCCCGCTGGCTATCCAGATAGTCTCGCATGTCTTGCAATGCCGTACGGGATCCTCAGAGCCATTCCCCATGAATTTCGGCAACTTTTGCCGATCCTGGTGAGCCATCTTTACCGGTTGACCTCCTTGTTGACCTCCTTGTGTTTTGGACCCGATTAGACTAGTGGATGCCTCGCTACGTCCCTGTGCGTCACCAGCACTCTCGGCCACGTACGAGTCACTGCCACGTTCTCCGTCAGCGTCCGCAACACCGTGGGTCTCCTCAGGATCCCGCCGATGCTCTCTCTGCCCTGGGGTCTTAAGCTCTGGTCTTCCCCTCTTTAACTCTGTGTCGTCGTCCGAGAGTGACAACTCTCGAAATCGTCTGATGCTACTATTCAATTCATCTTCATTGTCATAGAGGTTATATTTTTCTGTATATGGAGTGCTGAAGGGGTCTTCGTCCCTTCCTTCTATCAAACTGTGATGTGTTCGTTCAATAGACGTGTCTATTTTTTTCAAATTTTCATATGTTCTTTTTATGCTCTGATTGATTTCAATTAAGTCCTCATCTAGTTCCTTACCGACTTGCCTTAGTCGTCTTCGCCGATTTTCCTGCTCTTGTAGCCTGAGTGATCGCCGAACTTGTTCTTCCGAAGTCCCGTGCCCGTCAGGTACTCTATTCTTGTCTTTGTTCGGCCGTACGGGCATTTTAGTTGTTCAAGCGATCATTGTTGGTTGCCGGAAGTGCGGCGCCGACTAGTATCCCGTTCTTCCTCTTCCCGTTTGTTTCGGTCTTCACAACGTTGCACGATTTGCTGCCTTCGGCGCTCACGGGCTTCTTCCTCTCGCAAGTCTTGCAGAATAATGAAATGGCGGGCCAGCAACCTGGGCATGCGGTTCAGGAGGTGGTTCACCTCGTCGTTCACTTCCAGCCGATCCCAGATGACTTCCTCAGGGATCTCCCGAACGAGGGATTCCCTACGTACGTGATCACGGAGCGAGATTTTCCACAAATTTACCAAATCTTCTGTCAATGAGTCTTCTCGTTCCTCATTAGCATTTATAGGTTCTTCCGCTGGTTGACCCATTACGCTGCCATGGTGGATGATGCCCTAGTCCGTTCAGGCAACGGCGCCAAATGTTTGCCTACGGAATGGGATTCTAATCTGACGTACTACTGGCAAACTTGTAATATGCAGAACATAGGATAAAACAGTAAACGGAAAGATATCATAGTAAAATGCCAAAAGCTTTATTCATTCTCAGGAATATCATGTACAAAGAGTATCACAATGCTTACAGTATAACCATCGGCAACAAAAGACTCATTCATCATTATCTCCCGACTACACCCACCCGACTACATATAACGCTCGGCGGTGGTTAGACAACCAACCGACACGACATTTCATAACAACATTACATTAACATTAATCTAAACATATTTTCCTGAAAGTACATGACATTACATGACATTATTATTCTTTACTAACTATTGTTTTATTTGACAATTGGCCGACTACGACCGAGGCCGACTACGGCCGACAACAAAGTAAAATATCCGACTAACAAATGTAGCCTCTTCAGGACAAATATGTGGATTGTAAATCTAGCAAATAACTTTGCAGCACACCTTTCCACTAGAAATCAACAACTCTGGTTCAAACTTCATCAGTCTCCACTAATCTCTGCAATTTATGTTTAGTCCATGCATATTTTCATCCAAAATTTCTGGAGCAACCTTGACTATATGTAGACAATTAGCTAAAGGTTATTTTAGGAAGCTCGATAAAGAATACTGCATATAGAGGGTCACAGATCTCCTTCTCTAACTAGGCTTTAGGCTTGGCTTTCTCTCCAGCAGCATATTATTGGGCAAATCCTCTAGATTCTTGCCTAAATCACTCTTCAACTTGGTTTAATGACAAGACATCCATACACTATCAACTCTATTTTACTAAGTTATCACTCCTACCCAATTGATCAACACAAGTACAATATTCAAACAAATTGTACTAGCACCAAAACCCATCCCATATCTTTTCCAACGGACAAAATCAAACAGTCTAATTCTTTTCCATGTTTTCTTGATGGCTTTTTCCCAATCTTGTATAAGAGAAGCTTCTTAGCTGTTATCTCTTCATTCTGAATAATAAGTTCATAATCTAGAAAATAATACAGCTTCTTCAACCTCTGCCCAAGAACAGTCTCTGCAAGTTCTATTTTCCCATTGCCCCTTGCAGCTTTCTGGTAATATCTATTTTAGCTTCTTTTTATAGTCTTGCTAGCTATATTCATTTCTATTGTTCTGTATTGAAAGAAGCAACTTCTTTTTTATTGTTTCTTCTATTCTACACAACACTATTCTCTACAGGTTCTTCCTATATTGTTGCTTCTTATAGGTTCCTTTAATATTATGTAGCTTCTATTTGTACTCTTGAACACTTTGTTTGTATTTCCTTACCCCTTCTTGAAATATGCAAATTTCTTCTCTTTTACTCTCTGTAAGCTTCTGTTCCCATAGTTTCTTGTAACTTCTACAAGCTTATTTCTAGCTTCTCTATATAGTCTTGAAAGCTTTTTTGTTATTGCCTCTATCTCTTAGCAATCTAGTGTTTCCATTTCCCTTTTCCTTTTTGCACACAGAACACTCCTCACACACTGTAGAAGTTTCTAGACTCTTTTACAGTATTTCTTTGAACGTATGTTTACCTTCCTAGCACATGGCACACTAGTATAACCACACTCTAAACTTTTTGACTGCTAGTGGGGTTGAAAAACCAAACAGAAGCCTGACTGGGACAGGCTCCCAAGCAGTCTCGACTCTCAACCTTCCACTTGTCCCAGACATAGATTTAGATCCAAATTTCTGCTTACAGCAACAAGAGTGAAATGTTGAAGAGGGCAAAGGGTGTGACTGCTTCAGATCTGAAAAGGGCTCTCGACAATAGGCAAAGAAATGAGGTGCTCCGTAGAACTACAAGCAAGCCAGTTTGCCACTGCTATGTTCGAACAAAGTCATACCTAGTATTGAAATAATGATCTGACTCAATCAGTGGTTGATTATGAGCAGTTAAAGGCTACCTTTCACAAAGAATTTGACACTCCAGAATTTGAATAAAAAACATTGTCACTCTGAAGATCACACGAGTGTTGTCAGAAAGGGTTCAAGCATATGATGCTTAGTTTAAAACATTGGTATCAAATTTGTCTTATGACTTCATCCCATACAACATGCTCAATGGTTCACAAGAGGACAAATAGTGCCATACTGGAGATCCTTGTCTCAAAAGGCATATACAAATCAGCAAGAAGCACTAGAAGTTGCATTGTGAATGGAAGCAATTAGGATTTTTAATGCCAAAGTCCGTCCCTTTCTGGAAGCACAAATTGTAAACATGGCATTGCAATAACAAAATTTATCCACAACTTATATTAAGAATTAGTTGAGACTCTAATGCATGAATCGCCACAAAGAATGCAAACTAGGATGTCAAGCCCAAAGAAAAATGTGAAAGTGATACAATTGCATGTGAAATTTGTAAGGTTGAGCATGAGATAAGAAATGTCCATTTCTCCAGAAGGCAAAACAAATCAAAGTGACTATCTGGTGTAAAACTTGTGATGGTCCAACTCATGACATAATAGATTGCCACATCCTAGAAGAGATGCACAAAGCACAACAATTTGGTGTTGGAATATATTACATCAATAGTTAGATTTTAGTTTAGTTTATAGGATAGATAAATAAATAAATAAAATAACATTTAATAAATAAGTTAGTTAATAGTTTACATAAATGATAAATAAACTAATAGTTAATTTTTTGGGAAGTTATTCCCATAGGTAGTTTGCATGGGAAAACAAATGGCTATGTATGCCAATGAAATGTAATGCAAAAATTATCCTGAAGAGTTCAATCAATATAATATCTTTATTTAATATTCATATGCAGCAATGGTTTAATCTTTGTGTGTGCTCATCATTTTAACATGGTATCAAAGCACTCTCATCTTGTGCCTGTGTAGATGGAATGAAGAGATATTTATTTTGGCTGGAGATATCAGAGCATTTATCGTTCCTATACCTGTGAGTAGTGCAGCACCATTTTTTTGTTGGTAGATTGTGTTAAATTTAAAATGGCATTTCTTTAAACCAGTCTATATCAATCTTAATAAAACTGCAATAACTTTGTCATTTCTTAACGAAATTTAAAAATTCAAACTATTTTGGAAAGTTGGTGAAAAGGAGAACAACGCCCAGAAATGGTTTGAAGATATTCTTGGTATGAGTGAGCAGTTTAAATCAGAAAATACAGCAACAAAAAAAATGGTGTGATTATTATTGCTGTCTGTGTGAAATGTTTGAACAAGAGATATCATTGTTTATGGCATGAGGATGAGCATGCAAAGGATCATGAAATCTATTGAGCATGGTAAGAAGTTTATACACAGTCCATGAAAAGTGAAAAGTGCAAATTTGTTTCAGTTTAAGTTTAATTTCCTCTTGAAATATTTTTAAGTTTCTTGTGGAATGGATTAATGCATTCCTTTGAAAGCTTTCATTTGCAAAATCAAATAAGTACACGGGAAAGGAATTTAATAATGGATGATACATTTCAAGAGAAGTTTAGTGCAATTTTTTTTGTAATCACATTTAAGAAAGATATTAAGGAAGATATAAAGGAGTGTTCTTTTAAGGAGAAACAAGTAAGATGTTTTGAGTTTGCATAATTTGGAGTGATTAGAAATACTTTATGAATTAGAGTTGAAATTTCTTCATCAAAATTTACAAATCTATTTGGAGTGATAAGATTTTAATCTAAGGAGAGATAAGGTTGTGTTTTTCCTTTGGAGTTGTAAGGTTAATTTGGTCATATTTTGTAAAATCATTGTAAGGGTGTATTATTGGTTGAAATCAACACTCAATTTTTTTATTTTGCATATGGCCACATAATACATGGCTGCCTGCATAATGTTTATGTTCTCCAAACCATTCATGTTATGCCTAACATTCACATGCTTGTGCTATTGGAGAATTTAATGCAACATCAAATGGGTAAAGTGTAATAGGATCATTTGGAGGTTGGAGGCATTGGAGGCAGGAGGACTTTTATCATCTCGTGCTAGCTTCTCACTCAGAGATGATAAATTGCATGAGAAGTACCATTTCACATTTGTGTCCCTTCATGGAGCAAGGGTGGGGGGGACTTGGAAAAACTTGTGGGTATAGTTAATGTATCTACATTGGTTGGAGTTATTTTGTACAGCAGAGGGGGGATTGGTTCCCACAACACTAGAGGAGGGATATTAACACACTCAAAGGAGATGTAAACTCTCAAAGGAGAGTTGTTCTCTCACGTGCAGCACTAGAGGAGGGATTTTGACACACTCGGAGGAGATGTGGACTTTCGAAGTAAAGTTGTTCTCTCATTGTGCAAGGAGGATGGCGACACTTTATGTTCTCTCATGTTGCATAGATTTTTTGCAGGTTTTATAGTCAAGAGATCCACAGATGGATTTAGTCTGGTGTTTCTTGGGTGAGCGAGGAGAATTGATGGAGGTGCTTCATCAAAGTCTCCAAAAGGGTTGCTGTGATCAACACTTGCAATGATCCATCCTTTGTTTGGATTGATGCAATAAGGGGAGGAATGTTGGAATATTTTACATCAATAGTTAGATTTTAATTTAGTTTATAGGATAGATAAATAAATGAATAAAATAATGTTTAGTAAATAGGTCAGTTAATAGTTTACATAAATAAATTAATAGTTAGTTTTTTTGGGAAGCTATTCCCGTAGGTAGTTTGCATGGGAAAACAAATGGCTATATATGCCAATGAAATGTAATGCAAAAATTATCCTGAAGAGTTCAATCAATATATCATCTTTTTTTAATATTCATATGCAGCAATGATTTAATTTTGTGTGTGCTCACCATTTTAACATTTGTCTTGCACCAAATGCCTACCAACCATTCAAACATAAGGACCATACAACTATGGTGGATACAACCAACAACCTTTCAATAACACAATATAGTGGAAGATTTTATGGACAAGAAAATGGTGGACAGGATGGAGGTCACTCAAAGGGGTTGTTTCAAGTGCAGGGATGTTGATCATATTCAATGAAACTCCCCCAAGTTTCCCCAATGCAAATATTGCACAAAAGCTCACAAAACCAAGGAGTGCCCAGAATTATGTGATAAGATTCACCAACAAGAAGAATTACAAAAAGGAGCAGCATGATTTAGGTATTGCCAGGAGACAAACCCATTTTTCAATAGGAGCACAAGAGAAGCCCCAAATGGAGCACCATACAAAGATTGACCTGTATATAAATATCACCACCAGAAGTAAGATTAGCACATTCCTACCAAAGGAAAGAGAGGACCAAAGAGCAGGTTTAGCGTGCATTAGAAACTAGTTCCAACTATCCAAACGGTGCTATGCAAAATAATATCCTACAACAACCTATTGATGTTATCTACAAGTTGCAAAGAGAGGTGCAACATGCTGAGGATTTGGAGGCCTCATAGAAGCGACTCCAACAAAGCAACATCAAAGAAATTGCCAAATTAAAACAGGTTTTTGAGTCTGTTAAAAATAAAAGGGATTCTACCATCGTTGAAGAATTGGCTTCAACAAACTACTAAGAAAGATCAAGAAGTGCTGAGGGAGTTGCACACAATAAAGAAATCAACTTATGATCACAAGTTACTGATTGATGCTATAATCAATAGCTGGTTAGTATGTGACATCTTGATAGGTATAGATGTGGAGGTGAATATCCTTACCAAAGATGCATGGATCAAGACGAGATGTCCACCATCATAATTATCACAATATATAATGTTGATGGCTAACAAGACTCACATACAGCTATTGGAATTCTTGTGCAAGTTGAGGTTTATCCCAAGAGTGAAGTTTACAGGAGACTTAAAAGATATTGAGTTGGTAGAGGAAGGTAATTATCCTACTCTGTTAGGCCACCTGTGTAATGCAGAAATGTGGCTTAAGAAAAGATTCGTAAACTTTTGAAAATGGTGAGCAGAGGTTGCAATTCCATTAGATGCAAATCAAGATTTGGTATATGATGAGACTATGGAGATAGAGGATGATATTTAATGATATGTATGCCATTACTGCACAATACAAGAACTTACAACCATTAGATGATGGAATTCTCAACTAGGAAGCACATAGTTAGAATCAGATACTATAAGTGTTGCTTATGATAGATAGGTTCACAAAGAGTAATTGGCCAAAGACGCAATGGTATCCATATGAAGTGGGAAGAAATTCCAACTAATGAGGAGAATGTCAAAGTCACCATAGCAGTTCAACAACCTCATGCTAAGCCGCATATTACTACAAGCAGACATTTGATGGAGAATAAACCAAAAGGTCAAACTCAACTTACAAAAGCACGCACTCAAGGAAGTAGCAAAGTCCTAGAACAATGACAACTTGGGAACAGGGAAAGGCAAAGAGAATTACATAGCCATGCACAACAAAATTCAATCAAAACCAAAGGAAGAATTTCATCGACCACCATCATGTGCATTACTATTGTGCATAAGGAAGATTGAAGACGTAAGGTGACAAGCGGATACAAGGAGTGCAAACAACAAAGAATGTACTGTAATTTTGTCAACCATTAGCAATAGTTCAAAAGAATCCAAAACAAAAGGAGTCAACACAATAGATGTTTGATAATGGAAAATTAACCATGAATAGACATCCAAGGGTAGTGTTGGTGTAAATAAAGTCTTGTACCTAGTTAATTCATTACTAGGGAACTTAGGAGACTTATTTACATGTTAAGTTTACTTAGGTCCTAGGAAGGAATCTTTCTAACCATAATCTAAGGGTATGGATCACATGTTAACAAGATCTAGCAGTAAGATAGGACAGAGGATACAGATTCATAAATTTTGGAATGATTTGTTCAAATAAGTAGGCAAACATTGCAATCCCAAGGAAGGAGTCTCAGGTATAAAAGGAGATGGATGGGTTAAGAATGGAATTAATAATAGTAATCCAGATGAGCATTATGAGGAAGAATAGAATGGGGAATGAAATGAGGATTCATGCAAGAGTTAAGGACCCAGGGAAAGACACAAATTGGCTGATCCATGTAGAGTCTAGGTGGGAGTTGAAGGAGAAAACCGAGAGGGCTTTGTAGCATTTTCTGCTAACAAAGCCCTCCATCTTTTTGGAAAGATTTGGTAAGACAACCCTGATTGAGAAGCGGGTTGTGGGTTTTTGAAAGATCAAAAAACGAACCCTAGGTGTTGGATGGTTGTTTTAAGGCGTTTATCCTAACCTAGGTTTCTACCTTTCTATTTTTCAATGTATTAAATTAATTTAACCAATCTGAATTAGCAAACTGATCTGAAACATAAATGAACAGTTTCTTTCAAACTACTAATTAAACTAAATTAATACTAAGCTGAGAATTGTTAAGTGTAAGTGAATGAGAACAGGGAAAGGAAATAGAATCCCTGGAAGTGTTGCAGACTGAAGCTAACTAGATGGGCTTGTAGGAGGCAGCAAGAGGAGCAATCCTTCAAATTTTTAGCCCTTTGTGATCAATAGGGAACAAATTACAGGTACCTAGGCAATAGTGTAGGCAGACTAGCACTAGGGCACTGGTCCAGACTTAATGGCTAGATCTGGGTGCTAGTGAAAACTCTATGGCTGCATTTAGGCACTAGCATAGGGTTTAAACCTGGTCCTAGGTGCTGGGGACCCTCAGAAAAGTACTTGGTAGGGCTTAGAGCCAAAGAAGAGAGCTAGGGAAGGCTTAGGCACTATAATAGGGCGCTAGGGACCCACTATGGTCTCCTTCAGGACTCCAATGCTAGTACAAGGTTTCTCTGTAAGTAGAAATGCAATCTGGCACTGAAGTCTTACATGTCCTGTGGCTCTACAACTTCAAGAGGATGCTCTCTCTACTTTTCTGCTAACAAATGTACCCTCAGATTATCTATACCAGTCAAATTTTCTGTAGTGCAAGCTTCATTATAAGGGACAAAAAGAGAGGATGTGGATATATGGTAAACTGCCTCAATTAGTCCCCCAATTGGTTTCTGTCAACCTCGACTCAGCCATAGATGGAAGGATGTTGAATGTGCAACCTAGAGTGCAATAGGTGATGTTATGTGTGTAGATTATGTGTTAAAATGAAAACCCTAGGGGCTGCACTGTTGTAATGTGAGGTATGTGTGTGTGTGGATGTCAAAGGAAAATGAAGAGCTTGGACTCATTTAGGGAAGGATTTGAATGATAAGTCTGAACTCTGACACTAGGAATGGAAATAGGGACAATATGTAATGTCCCCTTTCTAAGCTTGACAGTTTCAGTGACCGTTGGCCTTTCGTTGGGAACCCGGAGGCTAGTCGGAAGTTAAAATTAGGGTTTCCTAATTTTGAGGAGGTCATTGGTCGGAGATGATAGTTTTAATGGCGGATTCCTTCTGGGTTTTCAGAGGGCTTCGCAGTGATATGCTCGTCTCAGCATTCAGAGTACTTTTTGGAATTTACTATTTTTAGTAAATTCTATTTTTGGCAGTTTCCAGATGTGCTCAGGTTGGTTGACTTCCGGTTTCAGATTTGATCAGTTGACTTCATCAGTTTTGGCTTCAGGGCATTCTCGGAGAAATAAGCTAAGTCATTCCAATTTAAGTCACGTTTTAATTATTATATTTCAACGTTGACCTTGGCACTAGAGTTAATGACTTAACGTTGTGATTAAAAGTGGTCATTGAGGGTAGCGCCCTCATTAAAAGAATATTATATTTATTGCAAAAGTCAAAACAGGGTATGATGGGCGCATTTATCAAAGAATGGTGTTTTAATTAAAATATCATTTATTAAAGTATTGAAGGAGAAAGTACGCCAAAACTTGAGAAGGATAAGTTGACCTAAAAGCTGATTTTAGGGTTGTGCAGAGTCAATTGAAAGTTATAAAGAGGAGTCTTGGTGGATCATTTGGGGTTATCTTGGAAAATACACCGTTATGCTGCCGGATTGAATCTGGATCACTTCGAGGGATGAAGACCTCCTAACCATTGGGCATCTCTTCTCGTTTGTAAGACAACGACTAGTGATGAATTTAGTCTAGTTGTGAATTCATTGTATTCCGTGCATTGTAATCTGCATTAGTAGTGTTAGTTTCAGATCTTGCATGTTAGAGGGTTCCTGATTTTAGCAATTAGCTACAGCAGACTCAGTATTTCATTCATATTTCAAAAAAAGACAAAAATATCATTCTGGGTATTTCATAAATCTCATTGTTTAGGGTAGGCGCCTAAGTTCCTAAATTTCCAGATTTTATTATTGAGAATTGAATTTTTAAAGGAGGCCGTACCATTTCAGCTGGGCCGTACCTCTTGCAATGCATTGGGATTCGTGAAAAATTAAATAGAAGCATTTCAAGTCAGTTTTGTGATTCTAATCTGATCGCCTCCTTGTTAAAGGTGTTTTCCTTCAGTATCTAGTCTTTTGGATCAGTTTCTAGGAAGATCTGATCATTTATATAAATCTGTGTTGCTGGTTTATGAAGAAAAAATACAGTATTGTTATAACAGCAAACAGGGATCTGCACTATTGCTCTTGGATGGGTGCTGGGAACTCTTAAAGGCTTCACGGTGACATCATTGAAGATTGCACAGATTTAAAGAGGTTGGATCCGTTCCTTTCATGCAAGTTAAGCTTATTCTTGGCAATCATTGAATGCTTCAATATTATTGCAATATTCTTAAAGGCTGATTTGTAATTGGTAGCAAGTAATCATCTTTCAAATTGTATACTGGCAGTAGTACTGTCGGTCTTAGATTCTTGCTCAGTCAGATTGTAATGTTCTCTCTTTCAGCATTTTGATATTGTATGTAATCCATATCCGCCCTATGGTCGCTACTTTCCCGTCTTGGGTCAGCAAGCACATTCTGGGTGTAGAGTAGATTCAGTATTCAGCAATTCCATTACGTTTGCTTTCAGTCTTAGTTGGAAATTGTAGAGCTCCGCCCTATGGTAGCTACTTTCCCTTCGGGGTGAGCAAGCACATTCTGGGTGTTGAGTAGTTTCATTATTCAGCATTTCATTTCAAGTTTTGCTTTCTGTAATCACTCCGTCATATGGTCGCCCCTCACTCCGCTTGGATTGGGTAGCACATACTTGACGTCGAGTTCCCTTCTGTATCTTGAATTTACTTCCTTGCACGTTTCGGTTTATCCACCTAACCTTAACGGGTGCACTTGCTTGAATGTTGTAATCTGTTGTTTAAAAAAACGGAAAAAATTGGCTCGGTATATTTCACAATAAATATGGAAATTTGGGATTCAATGAGAGGGAAAATGGGGTAGATGAGAGACAAAAGGTGAAGGCAAGAGGGAAAGACAATGGGAGATTGTTGAGAATGAATAAAAGAATGCTAATAGCCTAATAAGTGTGAAACTTGCAAAATGTGCTACAGATATGGGCTCCAACACCTATTAGCTTGTTGTTGCAGGAGACAGAGAAGAAAACTTAGTACCAGGCACTGTTTACAATTGCTATCATGTTCAAAAATGAAGAATTTAGGCCTTCTATATCAGGCTTGATTCAAAATCATCGTTTGAGAGGGAATTAGGGCAACACTAGATTAGGGTTTTCAGGACCCAAAAGTCAGCATCAATTGGAAATAATTTGGACTCTAGCGTTCAGGTTCATTTTGTCCTCTCTAGTACCCAGATATATTTTGTCCCAATATTGATAATTGTCATGAAATTTTTAGAATATGTTCTAGGTGTGAGAAAAGGCTTAGAGGTCATTAGAAATCAGTCCAGAACTCACGATAAGGCTAAATATCAAGGCAAATGCTCCTAGAATACAAATAGGGGAGCACTCACTAGAATGAATGCAAAAACATAAGACGAAGATTTCAAAGTAGGCAATTTTTGACCTTCTAGGTTTGAATGGACAAAGTTGTAGGTAGACATAGACCAATAGGGTTACCAAAATTAGATGCACTCGCTTGTGTCAACAACCTGAGAAGGTAGGTGGAAGCTCAAAAGGAAAAAAGGAGAATTCAAAAGGTTTCAAGGTGGTCCATGTGGCTCACCTCGCCAATAGCAAGAAAGATGTCGTTGACCTTTCAACTTCCACAGGGGTACCTTTGATAGTAATCTAGTAATGGAGGACTGCTCAAAGTAGAATTCCCTACAAGAATTGGAGCATCGCTTGCAAAGGGCCAGGGGGATTCCCGAAAGTGGAAGAGTTTTCTCATTCACACAATGGAGAAATGTAATGCTTCAAATGGTGTGCAAAGGTTCCAAGGGATTGGATCTACAATAACACTCAAAGTCTCAACTACATTACGAAAAATACATTAGAACACCAACTTGTCTGAGGGCAGATATGATACTTAGTCTGGAAGAATGTTGACTTGGGATGGTAGCAATGGGGGAACGAGGTTGTTAAGTGGAGGACCTTGTTGGAAGCATCACAAAAGCCCTTGCTGAGTGAACATTGCAGTCTCTTTAGTGCCTCCAGCAGTGTTTACCCAACAGGGGACATGTGCAATCCACAATAGGAGAAGAACATGAAAAGGACAGCCACAAGAGGAAGAAAATGCCCACCCGAGCAAAGAGGAAGACCTCCAAGAAGAAAAGCTGACTAGTCCATGCGTGAGTAACATGGTAAACCATGTGGCAAGACAACTATTGAAGAATGAGAAAGATCAATCCCAAACAAGCAAATTAGGACAGATTGTGACCATTCACTCCAAAGTAACTCCTAATCAAGTGATCGGGGCACAAAGAACCTATAAAAAGAGTACAAGCCTCTGGTAAAAGAGGGAAAAAACTAGAGAGAGATGAGTTAAGACAGAGACATAGCTAGTAGAATATAGAGGAGAGAATAGTCATGACTATTAGTAGATAGCACTCTTGCACAACTTCTGCAAAGTGATGTAATAGTGGAATGAATGCAAGTAATGATTTGAATAAAAGGAATATATTTTGTGTCATTATTTGCATTAAGTGATGATGTTATGACCTGTTGCATGTTCCAATGAACCAAGATATGCTAGGTATAGGTAAACTTGCACAAATGATAACTTCCAATACACACTCCTTTTGTATGACACCGGAACAGCCTCACTTCCTCATGAGTGCAGTCTAGTAAGGGTCCCCAAGGAGTGCTAGCTTCAAGTGAGCTCTCAAATTCTCCTAGATCTGAGTGATAGGATGGTGTGACATTTCCCACCTATCTAAGGTGGCCATTAGTTTGCACAAGACTAGACAATAGCTGCTTGTGTACCCACATCACAAATAGACCCCAATAATTCCCTAAAGAGAAGCCCACACAAAATGCAATTCTTCTTAGGACCTAATGTAATGTGATAGTCACTTTCTTTGTGACTCATCTGCACTCCACCGCCAGGGATGGGTGAAATTTTCATCTCTCTAATCTTCTAGGGAAGGCGCAGTTTTAAAACTTGGGACTCTACAAAATGCAGACCCAATTTTGACTTTGGAACTCATAACTCAGTAAATTAAGAAAAGAAAACTTAAATTCATTAACTTGGCAAAAACTGAGTGTAGGCAAGTAAATGGTTGAGTTTCAAGCACAGACTTGACATGAATTCTGGCCTGAAGCTCACTGAAACTTGCACATGAGTAAGTGAGCAAGCTACTTGACACCCCCTCAAAGTCACAAGCACTCATGATTTCTGAGAGTTTTGCATCTACGGTTAAAAGGTTCTCTTTATCCCCCTAGAAAACAATCATACATCCCAAAAAGCATCAACCATGAAATATATACACAACATTAAGAAGCAAATCAGTTCCCAAAGAGGAGGGAAAACTTATAATACAATGTAATGGTGAATGTTACACTAGGTTCACATCTAATGTGGCACAGGATAACTAACATATCATCAAGGTACATACCAAAAGTGCAATACTGAGAATACATACAAAAGGCCCCGCAGCATTATGGCTTATCACCCAAAATTTGACATAGTGACCCATTAATAGTGGGTTCGTAATTGACATGAATCACACATAAACCTTTATGACTTCAAAAACATGAATATTATCCTTACCACCTTCATACACTCAAATTCAAATGCTATTGACCTAAGATAGGCTCTGAGGCTCAAACGCATCATGCTTTTTATGCCATTCCTTAAGCAGATTAGCAAGGTCAGATTTACTCCTTGGCTTTGTCCCAAGATTGGAATTACAAATTTGAAACAATATATATAAGGCAAGCTGAAAAATCCTCTGTGTTCCAACATAGGGACCCTCACTTCAAATAGTAGCTAGGTTGAGACCTAAGAGGTTATTTTTACTTGATGAGAACCTAAGAGGTTATTTCCAATTTTCATGATGAGTCCATCATCATTCCATATAAGAACACTTATTTTCATTATAGATCACATGACATAATAAGGGAACAGAAACATAAGTCATTATAAATCAGGATCAGAATATCATATTTTACCAAAAGTGGGTCACATTGTGGCATTTTTATTGGGTCATCCTTCATGGGAATTATCTAACAGACATCAGAATTCAATTAAGAATTGTCATGGCCAGAAATGCACCAAAACTATTTAGTGAAACATACATAAAGCAGCATTAAATTATTGTTATCTTAGGTACATAAAAGTGTCAAGAATGATTCCTTAATGAAAATGGAAAATTTAAGATGAACTCACTCTAAACATGGCTGCCAATAACAAAAGTCTGAATCCAATTTGACACAGTTGCAATAGAAAACGATAAATGCACAATAAATGATGGATAAGTTTGGAGAAAAAATTTCATTTGGGAACGGGCACCATAATTGTCATAGAAGATGCCAGGGTTGTTCCTATCCTGATGATGCTTATTTATGATTTTAATAGTTAATGCATAACCTCTAGAGCGACATGTAGCCCTTCTATTGGTTTCTTGGCCTTTGGATGGCACATTTTTGCTGTTGTATGCTTCATTCAGAGCTTTTCTTCTTAGAGAATCTTCTTATCAAGCATTCATCTTTTCATATTTGTAATCAAAATCATATTTGTTTATACTATTTCTGGCAATCATAATAACAATTATATAAGTACATATAAAGATCGTATGTTATTCAGCTCCAGTCTAATGTATAAGTGATTTCTCATTTCAGCCTTTTATGTTGAGAAGGATGTTGATGAACCTCCCTCACTATTAATGGATCTCCGATTTTGAATGATCATTGGCATCACCTGCCAAAGTATCAATTGTCAATCTGCTATATTACCTTGGGGTTGAGGATGGGTAGTTCTACATGTCTTGTCCAAGATAGCATATTGACTAGAAGGATATAGAGGAGTTCGTTGGAGCCATGACTTGATGAGTTTAATTTCCAATCCAATGTACATGATGTGGTATCAATCAACATTGTCATAGTAGGCTTGCAACTACCATAGTTTAATTCTCACCCTAAAGTTTGAAAAGAATTGCTTATGTGTCCTCACCCAGTAGAATTGAGAAGGTTGCAGCAAATGCTAACTGTTAAACATATAACATTTTGTTGTGTCCCAACAAAGAGGTCAGTCTATACCAACTGTATCAAAGCACAGGAACTAATCATCAACCATGAAAGAGATGAGTAAATAAGCTTCTATAGCTAATATTGCATTTTTATTTAAATGGAATGTACAGAAAATAGTTGAGTATAGAAAATATAGTAGAACTATAGAACCCTACATTTCCAGCAAAACTATTAAAAAACCATGAGAAGTAGGCTTAACCCAAAACGATGTAGCAAAACTTTTAGAAAACTAGGGAATCTCACAGAATATAGCATCTAAGCAGGACACCTGGTACCCAAACTAATCTGTACGTGTCTATTCTTAGTTACATGAATAAGCGCAAATCATCAAACAGATCTTTTCAAACAACAGAAAACATGTGTATTCTAATGACTGCAAACTTCTTAACTTTCTATGGCAAAGAAATCAACTAAAAATTATATTTAACAAAAAGTTGGGATTCTTAATTTCATATGCATAGAAAAACTATGAGAATATATTAGACAGAAAAAAAAGAGAACATGCATCCACACAAAAGACAAATAATTAAATTGGAGAAATAAATGCTCTTGGGTAGAAAACTCCAGAAAGCAAATTCTGGAACTACTATTATTTCTTCAAAAGGGTTACTGTTATTACTCTGGAACATTTTGTTGTAGTTGTCTCCTCTGTTCAATAACTGCTCTCTTCTTGCCTTCAAAATCAACGTTTTTCAATTTCTCAATATTGATTTTTCATCAGCTACTTGTGTAGACCCCTAATTTGTACTTGTATAGTGGTTGTTATGAGCAATGCTTTGCATGTTCAGAACTTACAAGTTACATTAGGTCTAGTTTTGATTTTTGGGTTCAGATGGCCCTCACCTTGCACCCATACCTTGGCATTCCTCCTTGAGTTTATATGTAAACATTGCTCTGAGTTATATATTATCCCACATAATTAAAATTTATCAGTGTGATGTTTATAGCAATGGAGCTTTTGCTTGTATATCACACACTCTTCTCTTTGTCATGTGATGTGTTACACTGCAAGGTTTAGTATGTTCTTATGTAGAGAAATTAGACTACACATGATAGAAATTCCTCCTAAAACTTAGACTGAATCATTTTCTACAAAAAAAAATTATCTTCCCCCATTGTTGTGGCGTAGATAGGGCAACCCAATTTGTGCCCTCATGAAATTAATGTTTTAATTATTACCTGGCCAAAATCTACATGATGAACTTAGTCAATTTTAGACCTTTGGCTCATTTCCGCTTGTTTTTCATTCCATGAGTTTTTTCCACTAGAAACCAAACCATATTTTATTATTTTTCCCTTTCAAATCTTTAAACCAAGCAGTTGTCTCTTGATCAATGTGTCAGGCTAGGGGGTGTTTTGCATTCCATGAGTTGTCTCCACTAGAAACCAAATCATATTTTATTATTTAATATTTTCCCCTTTCAAATCTTCAAGCCAAGAAGTTGTCTCTTGTTTGATGTGTGGAGCTGGGGGGTATTGTTATAGAATAAAAGGAATTGAATGTTATGTACCTAGGACCATCCCCTTATTACAGAACATGTGCACACCAAAGTGTCCCCTGTGTTGAGCTTCCACCCTGATCAACTAAGCTTATTGCTTACCTTCTTTCCAACAGACACCCGCCTTTTTCTGTTCTCTTTCCTTTTTGTTTCCACATGGTCCACTTCAGATGAAAGACTGTCAAATGTGCCAATTTCTTACCAAATACACAATTTCATTGGCAATCTTAAAACAAATAGGATTTAGTACCAGTATCTGAAGCCAATTCAATAGAAAAAGCTAAACATCAGTCATCCAAATAAAAGTTTCAAAACACCCCATGAATAGAAAAAACCCAAACTTTTGAAATGACCAAACTAGTAGAAATCCTCCAACTAGAAATTTATGCTCCTTTTGCAGTTATTCACAAATATAACAAGTGCTTACCCTTGACATTGTTAAAATATGAAAAACGAAGCTAAGCAGTACAATCAAATCCATATAGTTCAGGTAATCAAGCTAGAGAGATTCATCCTTTGCCACATGAAAAAACACAAAAGTAAACAACGAAAACACCTTCCTTGAAGATGACTTCCCAAAATACGGCCTACCACAGCATCATAAGCAATTAACCTCATCCTTTGCCACATGAAAAATTCAAAAACACAAAAGTAAACAAGGAAAACACCCTCCTTGAAGATGACTTCCCAAAATACGGCCTATCCACAGCATCACAAGCAATTAACTTCAGCTCATTGGGATCTTTGGAAAGACTTCTTTCAAAAACCTTGGAACTCAATTGGATTTTGGTGGTGGAGACCACACTCAAAGACATGGCCAAATAGACCTTAAAAATGAACCCCTTTAAATCCATTCATGTACATAATCCATTTGCACCAATTTGTTTGAACCTTGAAAACATTAACATTAAAAACAAACATATCACCATAAATTCCTGAAGGGCTAAAAGAAAGACAGCCGCAGATTATCTTCTCCTGTGTTGATCAAGCAGGCCTAGGATTTGTGAAGGGCGTTCTAGGTGAAGAGCTTGGCTGTAGGCAATAGGTCAAAAGCTGATATCATAAGGAATTTTACTACTAACTTGGCATTTTACATCCCTGATAAACAGCTACGTTTATGGCTATTAAAATTGTTTTTGCCCAATCACTTTGGGGCAATGCGGATGGCCAATGAGGAAGACATTCAAGGCTTGGCAAAGATGGAGGTGGGTGGTGATGAGGAGGATGTAGGTTCTGCAGTCTCTCTGGCACATAATACTAGTAGAACAGCAGAGATGAAGGATTAATGCTGGAGGTAGCCGTTCTCAGAGCGTACAGCAGCAGCATTGTCAAAGTCCTCACTAGTCTTCATGTGCACAATCACCATGGAAGGTTAGAAGTTGGAAATGATTACACCATTCCTATCTTTTGTGGCAGCACAGTGCACCATTCCTGTCATCATCGAGAAGCATGTCATGGAATTTGGTTCCCATCTCTAGCCAGGTACCACATGGGCAAGGCAAAGTCTGGTGGAGAGCAACAAGTGGAAAAGTACTTTAGGAGACAAAGGACAAACCAGCATCCAGGGAATGTTGGAGTTTCATGTAGGGTTTGTCTCTGGGTTATTGGTGCTATAGTTTGTCATGTCCCTTTCTCCGGAAAGACAGTTGCAGAGTGGAATCTAGGAATTCTACCGCATTCCTCCGCAGGAGCTCATCTTGGTCTGCGGATTGGGACATAGCATTTGTAATAAAGGCCCCACAACATATCCAAAGCTTGTGAAAAAAGGATCATCTACCGGAAAGATATCACCATCAGAAGATCGTCAGTTCAAACTCACTGTGCCAGAATAGAGTCGATTCCGGGAATCCCTCCACATTCCTTTGCAAGTGCGTCCAGGTGTGCGGTTCAAAACATAGCACCTATGATGACACTTGCACGTCATATCCAAATCTCAAGAAGGAAGGATTGGGCAATAGAAAGATATTGCTATCAGAAGGCGACTGTGCTAGTCATCTGGCTTCCATTCCTACAGGTGTGAAGGATAAGACATCACGAGATCATGCGGCAGTAACAGCGAAGTTTCAAGAAGCTGGAAAGGGCAAGGCAAGCATGTGGATGGGTCCGCAGGATGGCATGCTTATTCCAAAGGAATCTACATTGGCCTTAAGGCCGATCTAATGTAGCGTGCTGTGAATTCAAATTCTGGGCTTTGGCGCCATTTTGGCTCAAGGCTGACCTATTCCATAGGGATGATTGTTAGCATATAAATGTAGGACATGAATTCATGCAAGGGCATCAAATTATTATGTCATTTTCTTGTAATTTTGGGACACTTGTGTTCTATTTTCCTTTTGTGGACGAAAACCCATAGGAGTTGTGTTCATTGGATGAAAACCCAGTGATCACTAGGATTAGAGGATGAAACCCCTTTGGTTCCTGAGGGCATTTTCATTCAGGGATTGCATCTGAGCTTCAAAGATTATGTATGAAAGTTGGTACTGCTGTCTGATCTGTGGAAACAATTGTAAACCATTCCGGATCATTGTTCTGAATTGTAGTCAGTATATTATACATACATTCTGGATTTCTCTTCATATTTGGAGTAATATCTCTTGTGCCTATTTTGTTGTGTTTTGAATTCAATCTGCAAATCAGTGGTTGTTAAAATATATATGTTAGGGACATTACATAGTTGGCATGTTCTCTTTTTTTTCTAGTTGTAGTCAGCTATACTGATTTTGCTAGTAATATATATTCCAAGGTGGTGCTCCTTTTTCATGGTTTCAACATCTTTCTGCCATAGAGGCATTTCTTAGCATGTACTTTCTGATTATGGGCAGGGGCCCCAATAGATCCCCTATTTATTTATCTAAAAATATTCACACTTTCACAAAGCTAAATGTTGAGTTTAGCATCACAAATTATACTTCTAACAGCATTACAGAATATGTGCATGTGAGACAGTGCTATTACACTTTCCCATAAAACTCCCTTGTACATTACATTACAAAGACCTAACATTACTTCCCTCATATTGTGCTATCATTTACCTTTGAAGGTGTTATTTCAAATGATGCAATAGGAACTTGCAAACGTGTCTAGAATGGCATTGTTTGGACCAAAGACATGAATAGTTTGTACACTAATGCAATCCATTGCTCTTGCATACCACCAGGTTGCTTATTCCAGCCTTACTTCTTTCCAAAATCCGATATCTCATGATTTAGAAATTAATGCATAACAGAAGCTTAAACTGGGCTAAAAGAACTCAGCTCCTGTACGCAGTGCTTTAATGTGCAGGTGTGAATAAAATATGAACCAAAACAGACTATTGCCTGCTAAGAAAAATCACAACAGACATCATAATAGCTGGAACTGATCATGCTAACAGGCATAAAAAAAATTAGAAGTACACCAAATGATGGAAATTTTAATGGAATAGTTGTGGCCAGCCCATTCTGAAAACTTTTGTTACCATCCCCATATTTAATTTGTCTAGCTACTCTTTCTTTACGTTGATTAACACCTGCAACTGAAAAGAACACCACTTCAATTTTCTTACTTGAAAATTATTACAGAAATTGAAATTCTTTTCAATAGATACTAATCTTTAGGTGCATCAGATCTCTGACCATTCAAATTCCACCCCAGCTCCGCATGCTTGACACTTCTAAGAGCACTGATTCTAAAAGAAACTTACATTCTTCCTATGTTTAAGTCATTTTGAATAATACCTCCACTCATCTCTTTTATAGCTCCTTTACTGGATTGAAAACAGGAATAGCCTTCCATTCAAGGACAAAATCGAAGTGGGAATATGATTCATAAACTTTCATTGTGAATCCACAAGGATATAACAACCAAATCTTAATGATCATATGAAAACTGTAGCAGAAATGCGCACACACAACTGGTAGCCTCCCTTTGTGTTCAGGGCTGAAAAACTTTAGACTGGGTCGGTTCGACTTGCTCCCTAATGATATGACTCAAGCTACATTCCAGGCTTGACATGGATTATGAATGTCAGAAAATAAAATATATCCCCCTAAACTGTGCACATTTCTCAAAGCCCTGGGCTACACTCTGCTTTTGAGAGGCATATTTTATTGTGTTTTCTTCAGGCCTTGGCCTGTAAATATTTGTATACAGTAGGCAGAACCTTACATGCAGAGAATCGTGGGCTCTGAGCATGTAACCACTGTTGGCCTCCAAACAGCAATTGTGAGGATAATTATGACCCTCGTCTAAGGAAACCAATTCACACATATACCATAACCAAGGTAAACGCAACTCGTAGAGAAACCCATGGTATTTACGCATATGCTATAAGCACAGGGAACCCTACTCATAAAGAAACTCATGTTATTCGCACATATACCATAATCACAGGGAACCCATTTCATAGAGAAACCCATGGTATTCACAAATATGCCATAAGGACTGGAACCTAGTTCATAGACAAACCCATGGTACTCACTCGTATACTATAAGCACAGAAAACTCAGTTCACAGAGAAGCCCATGATTAGGATAAGCATAGCCCATGTTTGGTGCACCAATTTCATATGCATACATATCCCAACGATTGCTGTGCTGAAAACAACTGTCTGGAAGCCAAATGACACAAACAGATTCTGGAGGTACGCACTATGTTTGGGGAACCAATTATGATTGTCCTATTAACCATATTTAATCAACAAGGGAAACACAAACTATTATACAGAGCATTCACGCCTACCTAAGCTAATCATTCGTCTGTACTCCATGTATCTTTCCTACCTCTCAAGAGAACCAAAATTCCCCTGAATGTGCATCACTCCGAAAACTAGGACTGTGAATGTTTGTTGCATTGTACCCAATATTATTATCTTTGACTTCCTTTCTCTTTTATATGTAGGCGGTGATTTAGGAGAGTATCAAATTATATGATGTTTTCTCGAGATTCGCCTCTCTTCCCAAAATATATAAATTGAAAGAAAATAGCAAATGTTACTAGAATGCTAAAAGAAGTAATATGGCAGTATAAACGATCTTACCAGAATCAATTACAGCATCCCAGTCTACGTTGCCGTCTTTAGTGAATTGTTGAATATCCCAGGTGCCATTTTTCCACTTTGGGTTTTCAAATCTCTCACTTGACTTAAAAGATAAGGAAGAGGCACTCTTCTCCCTTTCAGTGCTCACACTGTCTATTGTCGTTGCATTTGCTCTTTTATGTGCTTCTAAGTTTGCACCGCTTCTCAAGTTTACAGGACCCAAATTCAATTGTTCAAATTTCTTAGCTCTTCGCAAATTGCCATAGCTACAGAAGCCACGAAAATAGTCAGGTTTTCTGCATGTAGAGTATTGCATCAAGCCTGCCATTACTACTCTTATCCAATACTCTGCGTTCTTTTAGGCCATGCATACATTGTATATATATATATATAAGCGCAAATAGCTTTACCAAGGGATTTATTTAATTAAAAATATACTTAATGATATCAATCTAATCCAAAAACTGCTGTAACATTAAAAATACTTTTTAAATTTAGCTGGAGCATTCTAATTTCCCATCCCTCACAATTCTATATGATAATTTCAAATCATTCTTAATTTTTTTTACAGCAGTTTATTTGACAAGTCTCTTACTTATAATTAAGATTTCAGGG